>NDXB01009516.1:0-43172 GCA_002631895.1 Agapornis roseicollis
AGGTGTCCCTGCCCATGGCAGGGGGTTGGAACTATATGATCTTAAGGTCCTTTCCAACCCTAACTAATTCTATTATTCTATTCATGCTGACAGAGAGTGCCAGTCACTGAATAGCAGCATTTATGAGATGGGTTTAAAGACCCATCTAGGGAAATTTTGGCCATGCTGTGTATGAAAACGAGCATTCTCCACAGCTGAGTCACTAAACAACACTTCTTCATTTTTTAAAGAGTGGCTATAGTAGTAGTTACAGTGACTGTGAATGCAGTTGCTGTCTCACAACTGCAAACAGAAAAAACCCTCCACTGGCAGGATGTTCCCCAACACCATCACTCTCTGCAGACTGGTGAAAAATGTCACCCCATTTCCTCCTCAGTTCAGCCGTTACTTACACTTCTTGTATTCTTTTTCCCCAGTAACCCCAACAGTGCATTGCTGCAAAGGGTATTGTAGAGAAGACAACTTGCCTTATGGCAGCTTCACTGTTCCATGGAGAAATACCAGCCATCCAGGTGGCTCAGCAGTAATATCAGTGGCAACAGCCCAGGCAGCCATTTGTCCATTCTGGCAGCCTGAAATAGAACTAGTTGTGACTTGGGATGTGCACAGAAATGGCAAGTTTCTGCTAATGGAAGAAAAGAATAATGTGTGATGGCTTGCTTCTCTTACTCATGAGTGACTACTCACACAAGAATGGGGATGGCACTCTTGGAAAAACGGCTTCAGGAGCCATGGAAGCACGTAGTATGAGCAGGAGTCTGCCTTTGATAGATCACCCAAGAGGAAAACAGACTAGGTATTCTTTAAAAGGACATTGCTATGAAGCTGGGCATAGGTCTGTTCATAGTATATTTGCCTAGGATACAATGAAAACTAAATACATCTTACATACATAATAGTTGCAGATAGACACACATTTACAAACATATACTCACACATACATACCAACAAAACTGTATTCTATGATATACAGAAAGAGTTTCAGAACCAGGCAGAATTAATGATGAGAAGAATGAATACTTCCAAGTTAACCATCTTTATATGTACAAGCACAGTGACTGCAGACTCATTGGGTCACTACAGAGGGTTCCAGATGTTCTTCCTTGACAGAGTGAGATGTGGACGGACTGGAAGCAAACATCTAACAGGCTACGATCACCAGCCAATGTATGATCACCACGTGTCAGCCCCCAAATCCTTTGCTACATTGCAATCCTTTACTTTGAGCAAATGTATGGCAGAAAGGCAGTGAAAGAGTAAATCTAAGGGCTGCTGTGCCCTAAAAAATGCAAGCCCCTGTCTATTCTTAGTCAGCCCTCAGTAACTGTAGTGCTGTTGATCACACTGCACTTTAAGACTTGTGATTACACATAAAAGCCAACCCTGTCTACTTGTCAAGTAACTCTATTTGATCTAGAAATCCTTAAGAGACCATAAAAGAAACCTCCATTCATGTTTCCTTTCTATACCACACTGATTTTACAAGAATGGTTTTAAAGCACTTCCAGGTCCAAAAAGGCAGCTCCTATTTTCTGCTAACTTTTATAATGCTAAATAAGGCAGGATTTCCTGTTTTGGTAAATACTTTAACCCCTTCCTGCTGAGGGAAATTCTGCAACTCTTGCTGTATGAAACAAGCAGGACTGGTTAGAGTTTCTCTCTGAATGAAGGTCTCACTGGACATACAAGAGGGAATGGAAGAACCCTTACACAACCTACAAAGTCTCAATACAGGTGCAAGGTAAAATGGGAAATGAAAAATGGAAGCAGAGGGCAGTAATCAAGTTTCTTATTTTAAAATAATGGGAGACAGCAAGATGATTACGCAGTGGAACATGTTCACCCATTCCAGTAGCAGATCCATGTGTTATGTATCACTTCAGTAAGTGCCACAGAAAAACGCAAGGCACAGAAGATGGCTGAGGATACTTTTCAAGTATTCAATATGTAAAGATCATTAGGGAGCACAGAAGAGTCATGGGAGAACATTTTGAAGGGTAAACTTATACCTGTCACATCTTTTACTGTCAGGTAAAACTACATATGAAATACTGGCAGCCTCTGTTCAATTCTTAGCCTGCTTCAACTTTTATTTCACTCCATGCTGCCTTTACCTGAGAGGTTTGGTTTAACCAAAGCCAGACCCCTCAAGCTCTCAGGCTATGTAAGGCACACACTGTGTGTGTCTGCTGTATCAGGACCTCTGGATGCCAATTCTGCAATGAGGGCAGACCCCCGTGCTGGCACAGAAAGTGTACTCATTGATGGCCAGGTCTCTTCACGTTTGCTCAGCCTGATTAGTACCATACGCTGCCAGTCCTCCCACCAAACCCAAGAGGAATAGGAATAGGGAAGAACTAGCAATAGAAGGCAGCAGAATCTGACTCTAAAGAGGAGGCATACTTTAAATCAAATGGTTCGTCACATCTTCCATCAGACTAATCACTATGCAAACACATCCACAGCATTGCCCAAAGAAGGAACAGACCAGCAGCAAAGGAAGAAATATCTCAAAACAGCAGAGATTAGAAAATAAATCAGGAAGTCTTGGGAAAAACTCTGCCTCCCTTATGGGGAATAAAATAGGGGAAAAATAACAGTGCCTCATTTTCACAGAATAGATATCTTGTGTGTATTTCAGATGTAATCCTAGCTTGACTTTCCATCCCACATCATGCAAAAAATATCTATCACACACAGGTGCCACCTCACCCCTAGCTGAATCTGAGCATACAGGTGGCCTGAAACGTTGGACTTCCACAATCAGTGCTGCTGATGTTGCTATTTTACTCTTCTGGTCATCTATGACCTACATATAAGTCTCCCTGATAGCCAGCACTTCCAGCACCTTCTACATGTACACTATTTTTAGAAAGCACACTTTATACTTACATTTACATCTGTCATCAGGAGATCTATCGCCAACATCTTATTTATGCTACTGTACTTTGACACATTGTCAGGCCTGTATTTCAGCTGAAGTTTGATGCTAATGCTGAAGGTCATCTCTTTGGTAGCATTTGGACAGACAGTGTCTGAGCACCAAAACCACCTAGCTTCAAGTGCACTCTCTGGGGAAGGACTCACTGCTATATAGTCACCTTCGCAGCACCAAAAGGATAGGCAAAGGAATAGACCAAAATCTCTCTTTTGAACAGTGGAATGTGGTGAGAAGGGCTGGAGCATTCTTCGGAAGAGCTAGAACTGACCTTGGATAGCCTTTGAACAGCTAGAGAGAACTGATCGGTCAGAAAGCTGTCTTTTTAATTAAAAGCATGTTTTAAAAGTCCCAGAAAAAAAATAAAACAAGCCTAAGGAAAAGTTACACAAAATTCATCAGTTTGAAGTAGAACATTTTCCTTTCAACAGAAAGTGCACTCCTTCTCAGAAGTCTCACAAGAGGTGGAGGGGGGCACACATTACAGCTGAGTGAGAGGCACAGATTTTACTTTCCTTCAAGTAGGACTGCTGCTATGTGGCCATCCATTGTTACTTGTATAATTCAAAGGGGATCTGTGCTCCTCCTTTTCTGTTTTGCCTTGAGATTGATGTATAAGACTAGGTACAAGCCAGAAGGTTGTATAGAAAACTGAGAGGGGTATTTCATTTGTTTCATCCTTGTAAGCAAAGAGGTGAATGCTGCTTTGAGACAAAGATGTGCCTCCAGGAATGAGTTATGCCCTTGCTAGGAAAAATATAGTGTGCTGATCGCAGAACCAGCTCCTGGCATGTCTGTCACAGCCATAACCTCCTTAACCAAGAAAGCCCCAAATTCCTCCCACAGTGTGATACATCCCTCATCCTGGGGCCACCACAGTGACAGCACTTCTGTACCCCCTTCCAAGGCCAGTAGAGGACAGTGCAATATGTGACTGCTGCCCCATAAAACATACACACAAACCAGAGATATGTGAGCTCTGATGGGAAGCTTTTATGCCCTTTGGGGTGAAGAGGAGCTCTTCTGACTCCTGGTTTGAGCTTGCGCCAAGCTATGAAGGCTGACTTCAACTGAAGGGCTAGTTATCAGGAAACCTCTTGCCCCCACTTGTTAAGGACATATGTTCTTACTTATAATGCTTTAATTTCCCTCCCAGTGAGTATGAGATCAGCAACGCATTTGCTGAGCCATGTAACAGGATTGACACAATCAGATCTCCCTGGGATAAAAAGAGGAAATAGAAGTCACCTGAGTAGTGGACATACATGGGGGCTGTAAACCCTGATGAAAACAGGCAAGTCAGCTTACTTTGAGTATTAACCAGAATAGTGAGGAGATGAAATTCATACCGAGTCCATGGCCTGGTTGCATTTTAAATGAAACTGTATGCCTTCCACTGAAACTGAACCCCCAGAAAGCAGAATGCTTTCAACGTGGATAATCTATGCCTGCTCTATGAATCTTCTGCTCATGACTCCTACTGCAGTATGGCCACTGAGGGGGAGGATTACAGAAAATACCACAAAGTACATTATCTCTGTTGTTACTTTTGGAGGATGAAAAAGGCTAGTCTTTCACAGCTCCTTGTAGGTGTCACAGCCCCTTGTTTCAGGATCATCTGTCTGCTAGAGAGAACCAGAAACCCAGATCTCATGTTTTCATGAAGAACTAAAGCATCTCCCAGAGGAAATACAACTGCTTGCATCTTCACAGATGGGCAGATGAGCCCAAGAGCTGCTCCAGGAACAGGAGAGCTGTCATTCTACATTACAGACTAACAAGAGCACTAGCTGGACCTGATATAGGGTCAGCCCAATATCTCCGGGGGCAGGCAGGGACTCCAGGTGTGCCCAGGCCATTAAGAGTCTTTTTTAGGGCTTTTTTTGGTGAGCCCCAATGCATTTCCTAACAGAACTCTGACCTACTCTACACCAAAGGGCAGAAGTCAAGCAGGTCCTGAGACAAGCCTGGACCTGGGACAAGGAATGCAAGCATGGGCTAACCAGTCCCAGGAGCCTCCTGTGACACAGGAGGTGGCCAGAGCCACATACTTGGCTGCAAAGCAGTCATAGCACTAGCCCCATTCCCAGGGGAGGAAAGAGAGGAAGAAAAGGATGTTAAGAGCAGCCACTCTAGATCAGACCAAGCAGTCATCTAATTTTCTTTGGTACCCCTTACGTTTTTGAGTTTTGGAATTACAGGGCAGCAATAAAGCTGCCCGCAGGATTGTAAACCATACTGATAACTCCAGTTAGAACTAGCAGGCTTAGAAATCAGTGCAGAAAGGACACCAAGAACTGCCTATACACGACTAGTTCTGTTGTATTGCCCAGGATTTCATAATAAGTTCTGTAAAAACATATAGAACTAATGCCTCCTTTATTTCTATGCCTCTTTTAAAATTGCTCTGTCCTGAGTGTAGGAACAACTAGACAGTGTAACTAACTGGCAGCATAAATCACAGTGCTGCTGCTGTCTGGCCATCAGTGCATTCAGCTGAAGGGACATGGCAAGATTTGCCTCTGAACAATTGGCTCTTTTTCTGGTTGTTGCTGTTGAACCCTCAGCTCCCCCTCAGACGACAGGCTTTGGAAACTATCACACCCAGGACCTTGCAGCCTGGGAGCTAATGTGCGTGGCTGCTCTGCTGGTAGGGAATCTGACAGCTGCGGGATTACACCATGATCTTCGTGTAAATCACCCCATGTAAAAATAAGGGGGTTTCATCCAGTTTTTGGAAACAATGCAGCCCATTTTAGCCATGACGACTGTTTGGATGGCTGGGAAGGTTTCTTGTGTCAGGCCTGTGGGTGGAAGTGTGGGCAGAGGTGGGATTACAGGGTATTGTTTCCATTGTTCCTGCCTGCAGTATAACCTCATCGTGGACATCCCCTCGTGCCTGGACACTTGGCAGAGCAGCATCCCATATGAACCTCACTTCAGTCTCTCTGTAATGCTGATTAAATACAGCAAGCATGTGTGCTGGAAAACCACCTCTCCTTTGCTCCAGGTGGCTAGTCTTCATCAAAATCTATTCCCACCCTAAATTTAGAGTCAGCATCCGCACACAGCAAACCATGTCCATCCTCCACAAACATACCTCAAGCATTCAGTGCCCTGGGGACAGCTTTCCCCATTTTCTAAAGGACAAAATGCTCAGGTGTCAGTAGACCAGGGCAAAATAAAGGAATGCATAAAATCTGTGTTAAATATCACCAAAACTGTTGCCCCTGCCCTTTCCATAGCATCCAGCACTGCAACGGCTGCATCATCCCTCAAAGCGTTTTGCAGGCAGGAGAAATTCATGTTATTGTAGCATCAGGTAGGTTCCCGTGAATTGTTGCCCTTTTATGACATTTTATGACACAATGCAAACGACGTCATTATATTTTCACAGGTTCCTTTGTCTGTTTTGAAAGGCCAAACCATAAAAATACTCACTTGGAAGAGATGCCATGGGAGAGAGGGGCAAAATCTGCCGGCCTGGTTTAAAGCCTGGGTCTCCCTGGAGCTGGAAACTCTTTGAAGTGGAATTGCATCATGCTAGAAGGCAAACACCAGGGGATTCAAAAGCCAAGACAAAGGATTGTCAAATGGAGGTCTTTCTGTGAATCCCATAAACATCAAAGTGGGCAAAAGTTATTGTCCTCTCCTACTGTATGGCCTTTCACAGCTTTATCGCATCCCCAAATATCTACCAAAAGGCACTGAAGCTAAAAGGTCAAAAACTCAGAAAGTTCTTTGGAGGGAGAGATTATTCTTGTCTACTATAACAGAGTCCTTAATTATATGATGTTGTGCTATTTTTTCCTAGTCTCTGTTGCGTTCAGTAAGGAGCTATTGAGGCAAATCTTCCTCTTCTCCCCATGCTGTGTCCCATATCTCAGCTACCACATGCTGTGACAGTTTTCCTGCGCCAGGTCTCTCCACTGAGATTCAGGAGGATGCAGATACCCAAGGAGATCTCTGCCCTTCAGTTATAGAGTCTCAACTCATGACACTCAGCTAGCAAGGTCTTCATAGCAGGCTCTGCAGATGCTTTCTGGCTGTGCACAGCAAAGGCTTAGCTCCATTTCAGATCCATTCTTCAGTGCTCAGGTCCTTCCTTCCTCCCTAGTCTTTCCCAGCCTCTTTCTAGAGCAGGTTTATTTATCCTCAGCCTCTCACTTGCTGCCTCCTTGCTTATCTTGGCTCCTTTTCCAGTCTCAGTTTTGCCCCAACATGCCTGGCTCCCTCCATTTCCTCTGAGTTCACCATTCCTGTGCCACTGTCCTTTCTCCACTGCATACCAGTCTCAATGCCTTCCCTGCCAGGTACTTGTCCCACACTACCTCCACCAGTCTTCCTACAGGAATTCTTTGCCTGCCCCACTTAGCCTGTAGCTTTGGCTTATAAAAAGAGAAATAAAAAACCATTATTTTGGGGTGGGTTTGAGAACCTTTTCTTGGGTAATATGGCAGGCACAGCTCAAAATACCCTTCCCTTTATTCTCAAAGGTTCACATGGGGGATATCCTGCAAGCTGGCATCCCTTTGAATCACTACCAATAATAGGTGCAATGTACTCTTCCCGTGGTGCTGCACATGGCCATGTGCAATGGGTTTACCTTCAACACAGGAGGCTGATCCAAGTCCAGTCGTTTCCAGACCAGAGGGGTTCTTGTTTTACCTTCACCAGCCAATACTCCCACTGAGTGCAAGAGCTGCAGAATGAGCCCACAGGAGCTGCACATTGCTCTGACAGGCATAACCAGAATCCCTCAGAGCACAGGGCTCTGCACTGCATATCCCAACCAATGTAAGGTCCATGACAGGTGAATGCTTAACATTTGAGGAATCTATCCCCACACAAAACTTGAGCATTTTCTAATCTGATTATATGGTATATCTTATCCCAGAAACCTATGAAATATTGGCTTTCCAACTAATCACTTTTAACCATCTCTGTTTCTGTGAAACAGATGTGAAGGCATCTGGCTCGACTATGCAAGCGCCCTCATCAGCTTTGAATTTATGGACACTACATAAAAGCAGCAGTGGAAGATTAAAAGGAGCATATCACTGCAGACAATAGAACTTCCTTTAAGTGACAAGATCACATACTTTTCTTCCTCCTTCCACTCAGTTTCCTCATGCAGATAGAGCAAAATAAACCCCTCATCTCTCCAAGCACCAGTCTCATTTGCTTCTGGATTTGGCAGAACATGTAACTCCATAAGCAAACAGTCCACACTTTCCCCCCCTGCCCCTCCAAGACTGATTTTATCTGGCAGTTTGACTTCCAAAGCCCCATGTGTCCTCCCTGTAGTCTAGATTGTCTTGGGAAAAATATACCATTTTCTTTTTTGAGAAACTCATATAAACATCTACAAAGCATCTCTGTTGCAGTGCTCTCTTGCCAAGTTACCCACAGAGAACCTGACAGCTCATAGCTTGCCAACTGCACTAGGTCCTCTGTTCGTGGTGCTGACTAGCATCATTTTGTTATTTCCTTGTTTACTGCATGTCTTGGACTATTTCAGATTGTGTGATTTCTTGTGGGGGGAAACAGGTTTCATCCACACAGCACCCAGCACTGCTATGGTATCAGTAGGAAGCAGGCACTGGCGTTAGATCTCCCCAGGTTTTGCATGGAAAACACTATAAGGGAACATTGCAACTGTTCGTTACTGCAAAGTGACACTTCTCCATCAATATAATTGAGGTTTTATGTTCAATTCCATCTGAGAGCTCACCAACACAGAGGAGCAGGTAACAAACCACTATCTTCTTAATCTCTAATAATGCAGTGGAGCCGGCTGGCTCCCAGGAGGGAGCATTATGTGAAGCAGCTCCCACCTTACCTGAGCTTTGTTATCAGAGCTGTGTGCTGACACTGCACCTGCTGCTTCTCAGAAGTGGTAGAGGAAATCTTATCATATACCCAGCTATTACATTACAACCCATGCGGCATGTAGCAAAGAATTGCACAAAGCCCCCAGCGACAGATTGCTAGGTTATAAATAGGTGCAGGACCTACATAACTGGAGTGACTCGTAGCTGCAGAGCAGGCCTCCAAATTAATGACATTTATGAAGCTTCTTGTTACAGCTGGCTTGCTGGCTGCTGAATAACTGGATCTGCTTCCCTCCAGCAGAGAAAGTGAGCTGGTAACTGGCACATCCAGTCAAGGCAACTTGATGGAACATGTGCAAAGAGAGTTGAAGGCATACAGGTGGGGGAAATGATTTTATGCAAAACTCTCCACTTCCATAGGGTGTTACATTCACACACAACCTGCATGCAGTGTCAAAGCTTGTATTATTTACCCACATAAAGCCATGCAAATGAGATAGTCCCAAGAACAATGTGAATAGAGGAGTTTGACCTCTGTCCAGTTCTCATCTCATCTGCTTGCCCAAATGGTTCTGACTCCTCCTCGTAAGTGATTTAATTAAAAATAGTGATTTCTCCATGGTTTCTTAACCATGTTCACACCAGAAATGCCCACGACCCATGTTCAGGGAATGCATTCCCTAAATCACTGCTTGAGACTCAGCTTGGTGTCCCCCTTCAAACTCACATGTACATTTGACACCCCCCGCATGATAGCTGGGTTGGGAGAACAAATCCATCCTGTGTCTGATGGGGCATATTGGCCAGGAAGCCACCTACTCTAATCCACTGGTCTGGTTTCACATGAAGATTTGTTATAGACTGGGAAACAATAACATAGATTCACAGAATGGTTTGGGTTGGAAAGGACTTGAAGATCATCCAGTTCCAGCCCCCTGCCATGGACAGGAACACCTCACACTAAACCATGCCACCCAAGGCTCTGCCCAGACTGGGGATTTTTTCTGTTTTTGCCAGAATAACAAAACCAGAACATTGTTTTCAGTACCAGCATTGTCACATTTCAGAGTTTATAACCCACTCAAATACGGATTGTTTTATGAACAGCTCCCAGTAGCCTGCAGGCTCCAACACAGTGCAGTATGGCGTACGAACTGAACATTCCTTGAGCGCACTCTCTCCTCAAACAGCATACAGTGACTAAACCAGATTAACCCTCCACTGAAAACAAACTAACAAAACACAACTAAAAAACCCCACTGAACTAACTTAAACCAGCTTGTGTTTGCTGTGAGACAACAGCAAGCCAGCAGATGGCTATGACAGATTAGCAGAGGAGAGGCAATCTGCGCTTCTCCAAAGCTAATGTAATACAGCTTCATATTTTGGCTGAGGTGTTAACACCTTCCTAACTCCAAGAGTTCGTAAGAGCATTTTACCTCCATGGGACACATTCCTCAAAGCCAGTTCTCCGACTGAGGGAAATAGCCATTTAGTCTGTCATAGTACTGGGAAGTCTTGGATAGGATTCAGTCACGTTATGCTGTGTCTATACACATTTATCTTTCTGGCTGTGGTCCATATCTTTATACTCTTACCCTGAAGCACCCACTGTCAAAATAGCATGCCAAATATACTCTGTCTTCAAAGTCTTTCTTAGGTATTTAATTTTTCACATGTTACATAGGACTATAAATGGCTGAATGGCAGAGATTTCCCATAAGCCATAGATATGAGCACTGGACATTTTTATTGAGTATTTTGAGTTGCCTACCAATTTTGGCTGTGTCCAGCAGGCTGTGTTAGAGGAGACAGTGCAGACCTTGGCATTGCATTTAGTGAGAGTGCAGGGAAGAGCCATGCTGTGGGTATACTTGACCAAACCAGCCCAGGAGCTAAGCATCCCAAGTCAAGTACATCAAGCCAACACACTACAGGTTTTCAGAAAATCTTAATGCCCACTGGAGAGCTGACAGGCTGGAGCTTGCAGTGTTAATAGCTTGACTAAAAATACAGCTCCTCCCCCGCCACAGGAATTCAGAAAGCATGGCATAAACTTAGGACTTTTGATTTCTAATAAAGTCAGAAGGTGTTTTATCTATAAAAACCATCTGATCTCATGAAGGTTTTCAAGGAAGTCTTTTGGCAGTTTCAAACTGTTACTGAAGTGATTTAGATTAGGTTTAGATTAGGTTTCATACAGAATGTAAGAATAGAAATACACACACAAGCCTCAAGCTTTCCACAGAAATAGCACCCGCAGTGTCCTGTGATACATACCATCCCTCAGCAGCCTCAGCTCATTCAATTCCTGCAATATACAACCAAATCGCTGGTGATCTGGGAGTGGAAATTAGGAAAACTTCACACAGAGCAATTACTGGGAAGGTTAGGATGGGGCAGATAGAGTTTTGCATCCCAACTTTCCCCACAGCATTGCCTCATGACAACCAACCACATCCTGCAGTGGCTGGTCTTTTCACTTCCCGTAGCCCACTGGAGAGGAGCTCTGGGTATGCAACTGTTGGGTATACATTAGATTGGCAAAATACCTTTTAGCCTGATCAATGTAAGGCATAAAGCAATGTTTTAGACACTGGGATTAGAAAACGTGACCCTATTTCCCTTTCATCTGCCACTCATCTGCTATCTAAAGTTGGTGATTTGGCTTTCATGCTGATGACATTTCCCTTCTCTTTTAAAAGCCCTGAATTTCTGAGAAAAGTAGGCAGTGAGAGCTAGTGAGCTGCTAACTGGAACTAATGCCAGAAAGAGAGAAAGAAGTGAGTATTTCTTTCATTACTATTTACCCTGTTGCTTTGAAGTCAACGTCATCTCACACATCTTGATCAAGATGCAAAAAGGCTGAAGTGAAACTGTTGTTTAATCTGCAGCTAATATATTTAGTGGGAAAAACCCAGCTCTTTTGGGAGTCATTGCTGCTAACATCTCGTTGCAATCTTAAGCAGACAGGCCCCAGTGGATAGCATACCTCAAAAGTACAAATCTGTAATCATTTTGGCCTCAGGCAATGCCGGCTAAGAAATCTGGTAGCAAGAGCTGACAGGAGATGTCGTGCTGCTCTGTGTAGGGAGGACAACTAAAAATAAAGTAATATCAAAGCTGCAATGACTGCGTCATGCTCTTTGCACATTATTTTGATATTTCAGTGCACTGGAAGTGAGGCTTGTACATTATAAATGTTATTGGGAGCAGCATGTAAATATCACCAGACAGAAACAGGTTATTAGAGAGAAAGGAAGGAATAAAGAAGATAGAAAAAAAGATCTGTGACAGCCTCCTGGGGAAAACAGTAAAATCTGTTCTTTGCTACAACTGTGTATACAGAGAGGTTTTAATTGGAAGAAGTAGCTTTTTCTGTCAAATACGGTGCTATGTTGTCATTGACATCGCAGCAACAAATACAAATATGAGTCAATGCTCTGAAATAATACAGGACAGATTAATGAGTCATTATCTCCTACAGACCTCCACATCATGTGAGTGAACAAAGGCAACGAGCTCCTGAAGAATCCCTCTCTAATACATGAGAGGGCTGTAGCATTGCAACCAGGATTTCAGCACGAGGATCTTGTTTTGGAGGTGTCAAACTGGCAGAACAAACACACAGCCGTACTTCTGAAGTTATCAACAGCAATTTAAACCATTTCCTGACTCAAAAAGGCTGTATCTTGACTCCATCTGGCAGCTAACAAGGAAACACAAGACCAAAACCAAATGGTTACATTTTGGTACATGCAAGTGCTTGGGCTGTTCATTTTGAACATCACAAGTGCACATCCCAAACCACTGCTATAACGCCACTTCCTGCCACTGTACACAGCTGAAAGTATTTGACAGCAAGATGGGAAGAAAAAAAAAGACACAGAAAAACATGAGTTATCATTAGTTAAGAGCATTTTACTAAATAACCTAGGAAGGAAGATTCCACATTCCCTCAGAAAGCATTCAATAGTTTTAAAAGCCTTTGCCTTAAGGAGAAGTGAGCAACTGTACACTTGAAACAGTATAAAAACTCCAAGCTGTAACACATAGCCAAGTGAGGAAGTTGTTAACTGGTAATACAGATTTAAATAGAAGATCATAGAAAATTGAAAACTGAAACTGAATTTAGCACTAAATAAGCAGGATTGGGATTTTTCTGAGGACGCTAAGAAAAGCAAACGATACAGAAACAGTGGAGTTATCAGTAGTACCAAAGAAAATACAGCAGTAGTTGATAGATATTTCTCTGCTACAGAAAAACATAGTCTTGTTTCATTTGGTGATGAAATAACTGGTGTTATAAAATAACAGGAAAAGGTTTAACAAAAGCTTATGTGGATTCAGGTTTTAAAGAATGCTGTCTGAGGGGTTGTTTAGATCACTGAAGCTGAACTTTCAAACCTTTAAGTGTTAGGGAAGCTCCAGGAGAGTACAAGAATACATATGTGGTACCAGAGCAGTCTAATTTTGGCCAAGACAAGAGGATAACTGCTGTAAGACTTCATAACAGAGGTAATACAGTTTTTATCCTTTTGCAATAGCTTGCTTCTGGACCAGATAACACCACCACATATTCATATGGCACATGTCAAGCAGCTTTTAATCCAGACAGCACTCAGATCTTCAGCTGCAGTAGTAACTGAGAGATCATTTCCAAACACAGGTGGGGTTCTGTGGGTTTCTGTAGGAAGCAGTCCTCACCCAGTATTATTTACTATCTTCTGTCAGTGACCATGCAGCACAAGCAAAATCACTCTTGATCCAGGGTTACAAATGACAGAAAGGTCTGAAGAACAGCAAGGAGGACAGGCACTGATGCTTGGTGACCTGAATTGTTGGTGAGCCAAGTACAAGAAAACAGCTCCCACTCCAGAGCACCAGAGGAAGGAACCAAGGCCACACTCCCCAAGGAACCAGCAACTGTTAAAAAAGGCTTATGTTTATGGCAATTGTCAATCCACTGTGACCTACTGTGATCAGTATATTTAAAGCATGCAACTAGGGGAATATCAAGAAGCCAAACAACCTCCCATTTGGCTCTGTTGCAACTACTGCTGTGCTCCATTATGGTACCCACATGCTTAGAAAGCAGCTGAAAAACTGTGAAGGGATCAGTGAATAATGAAAACAGTTAATGGATGAGGGGTGTACACAGTTCAGCCTATTTAATTTAGGGAAGAGAACATTACAAATGTTTTCATCACAGTTTAATCAACAACTTGCACAACTGCCATAACTAATGGCTCTTACATCCAGCTACCAAAATATAGCCAGAATCAAGTGACAGAAGATGCAGCTAGGCAAATTCATCCTAGAAATAGAACACAAATCAAAAGCGGAATAACTGATCATTTGGATTATGTGCCCCATAGTTTGTGATGGATATTCCCTCATCAAAAAAATCTTCAATTAAGAAGAAAAAGACCCCAAAAGAAGTCATCTGAAAGCTATGCTCCAGATCAGCTCTACAGTGGACTTTGTGTTATAGCTACCTCTGGGAATTGTTCTGACCTTTGCAAGACAACAGCTAATCACTTACATCCCTATATATTCTCCAAGCAAGTCTGCTTGTAACCCCAAAGTTAAAAATTGAACTCAATATAATGCCCCAAAACATATCCTTTTAATCCCTTTCTGATACTACTGTGCTACCCCATGGCCTCACAGTAGCTCCATATGGATATATCTTTGCACATCTGCTATGCTAATTGCTGAAAGAGTAGTTTCTTGGAAGCAGCAGACATCAACATTAGGATTCAATACTTGGCTCAACCCCTCCTCAGCAACAATATCTGAAAAGACCAGGGCAAAAAGGAAAAGGTGAACTGACACATATCATTAAATGCCCTTTCTCCCAGTCTCCAATATGTTTTGAGATCAAGTGGGGCAGGTTTCAGATGGGCTGCTCCCTCTGAAGACAATGGGCAGCTGTGGGGTCCTTGTGAGACTTTAGACCATGGCCTGTGCCACGACCAGTAGAGTTGGTCCTAGCACCCTCTGAGCTGTCCTGTCCTGCTTCCCCACACCTCCATGCCCTGATGCTGGGTGCTTGTGGTAGCTTTCTTATCCATTTTCCCTGGTCTTACAGGTTTTAACTGCCAAAACAGCCACTGCCCGCATCCCTATTGCTCCCCATAAAGGTATAATAGAGCATCTAAGCTGATAGACCCATTTTGAGCCCTAAACCCCTCCTATTTTGTGCTGGTGCTGGCAGACAAAGCATAAAGGAAGAGACATTCCACTTTGTTGTGGATTTTCCCATGAAAATGTATTTTAAGTACAGTCTTTAAGGACTAGGTATCACAGGAACAGCAAGTTGTGCACCTGAAAGCCAGGATCTGTATTAACCTGTTTGTTGTAGCCTGGCCACACTTAATCTGTTTAATCCAGCAGAAGTGGTAACATCAGGGAAATTAAGGCAATAAAACTTCCTTCTTTCTGTTCCTGAGGTAGGTTGTGGTTTGTGCTGAGACATCTCCTTTCCTCCAGAGGGAATCTAGCACACCAAAGCCCAAACTGGCTTTATTCTGCCAGTCTATCAAACTCAGGTCCTGCTCCCTCAACAAATCTCTAAGATAGGATATCTTCTTTCCTTTGGTACCTGAAAGAGAGCTCTAAAAGCTCACCTGAGACATAAAACACTCAGGGCATTTCTGAGAGTTAAAGGCAAGCCCAGGGTTGCTGGGATTGATGCTCAGCTCTGATGAGCCAAACACTTTGCTCTTCAGCCAGCTGAGTTCATCCTGTTGTACAATGCTCAGACCTTTTCCCAGGGTGAACAGCAGAGGAAGCACCGCTGCCTGCTGGTGGGAATTGGGCTCCCTAAACTCAAGCTGGGATAAAGAAGCAGAGGGAAAACTCCAGGAGCCTCCTGCCAGCTGCATCATTCACTCATAGCATTTACCCAAATAAGCCATTAACACTTTGTGTCTCACTTTAGTCATCTCTGAAATACAAATAGAAGGCACAGTAAGGCAAAATGAAAAGCATACATCAAAATGCCTAAGGTTCTCTGACATACAAGTTAACTAAGCACAATACACCCCTAGTTTGTCCCTGTCTACACAATGCTATGCCCAATTCAAGGACCCTCAGAGAGAAGTTACTGTAGAACTCTTTCACCACTCACTGCCTCAGTGACTGTAGCGTCAGTAAGTCAAAGTTAAGCATGAAATATTCAAGCAAATACCTTGGAAACAACAGCCTCTTTAAAACATCAGCAGCAAAGCAGGTCATGATAAAGACCACAGGAAGATAAATCTCCATTAAAAGGGCTGTTCTATAGCAAAAAGTCAGAGATAAGTGCCGTGGCAGAGAGGTGCAAGGAAAGATCATGGCATTCTCTGAAAGATAAGCATGAGACAAAGTAAAAAGCTCTGGGACTGCCCATAATACTACAGCCTGACTTCTGAAGGGACTGAGGCTGGCAAATATCTTTATTAATGTCTCTGATCTATCATACTCCTCAGTGCAATGATGAAAAGAGCAATTTGATTTTGAAGCTTGAGAAAATAGTGTAGATGTTCATCATAACTTGTCCATAATTGCTACTGTCTGTAACTGTGGTTATTCTAATGAATGGTGAATAAACTACCTTGCAGTAGGAAAAGAGCACATTTCAGGTGGACTGACCCTGAGAAAGGTACTTTGAAATGAGGATAATTCAGCAATTCCAGCCAGGCAACACCTGGATTCAGGTTAGAGTCAAGAACCAGAATACATACCAAAAGGAAATGAGTGAGCATCTCTCCTTCAAAAGTTCCACAAGGAAATTGCCAAGACAATGTTCCAGCTGCCATTCCACTGTTAAGGATCTGTCCATGGCAAATTTGTCCACAGCTCTTTGTCCATGGCAGCCTCATGTCCCAGCCACTGTTTGCACCTCTGGGTCTGATCCTCTGCTGGCCTCAGCATTTGTCTTTGATTTGCTACAAAAAACAGGACAATGAAGCTCCTGTGTAACTGTAATCAGTTAAATAATAAATAAAATTGTCAGGATTATTACTTGCCTCTAAAGGGGTAATTGGAGATCTTAAACATCAAGGCTTGGCTGGCAGGAAAAATAATCTAGTGACCAAGACTCTAATTGCTTTATTTCTATGTGTTGAAGGGAGAGCAGTGTCTTTGGAGGCAGTCTAAGAAGTGTTCACTGATACATGTGTGACTCACTGCTACTGTAGGTCATGTATGGACAGTCTGAATGTCAAGGGTAAAGGTTTCATATGTATACCTACCCTACTGCATAAAAAGCTCCTTGAACAGTGTAAACAAATGGGAAGGGACAGTGTACAAGTGACTGCTGATCTCTTCTTGCCCTATCAATTCAAGATCTTACATCATGGGTGGGTTTTTTTTTCCTTGATAAATACATATACCTATGTATTTTATGTGCCCAAGTATGCTGTTTCTTCTTAGCATGTTGAATGACTGCCATTCAATCACTGGGAGTGATTCACCACAACAGACCAGGCAGACAGCTCTGTAGCCTGAAGAGAAAGACTCTCATCTGAAGCTTGGGATTCCAGTTCTCATATTACAGTGATAATTCTGCTGTGATTTTGGAAACGAGGAAGAGCTCTATTATTTTCTAACAGACTTTGAAGTCAAATATAAGAAAGGATGACCAAGAGCAGAACTTTTCTCCAAGTGTTTGTGGAGGCTCTCTCCCTGCTCTTCCTGCAGAACCAGAATAGCCACTGCCATATTTGATATCCATTATATATCCTCTGATAGTTCAAGTGAATTAAGTGACAGCTTTGGCAAATGGCAAATGCAGCAGTAAGAATAAAGGAAACAGAATGAAGCCTGCATCTTTATATAAAGCTTCATTTAACATCCTTTGGAATCAACGTAAACCCTTGGATTGACGTCAGTGAGCTTTCAGTCAGACTCATACCACTGTAAATGCAAATTCAAGCTTTCCAGTAGTAGAACTCATGTAATAAAACACATTTTTGATGTATTGAACAGCGCAATCAGACTTCCCTTTGATCATCCACAGCAATCATCTTCTGCGGGTTTTAAAGTGTGCTACAAAGGGAGGCGAGCATCATCAGCCTCAATTTACAAGCAACAAAGAAGAGGCAGGAGGAGACGGAATGATTAGCAAAGGCTGCCTAATACATCGGTACAGAGGTAATATTATAGTACATGCTTCCCAACACCAAACCGGGCTCTTATCTAATAAGTCAAACTGATAGAGGATGTAGTTTGTTACCAAGATATCAAAACAATCCTTCCTCTTTATCTTCCCAGGCAGAGCTTTCAGAAAGCATGAGTTCAAAAAGCTTCAGGCACAAATCCCAGTCAATTTGAAGGTTAAAAAAACCCCAGCCAACCAAGTGAAAAAAGACACCCCCAAAAGCCATAAACAATAATGAGATGGTTCAAAGTCCCTATAAAAACCTCATGTGACCTCTGCAGGATTCAAAATCAGGCTCAGGTCCACAGTGAAATTTCACATGAGGCTTGCGTTTAACTCAGCGAAGGTTCATGAGTCCTATTATTTGTGTATCTCCTGGTTCCTTTCTCCTCCTGACAAGATGAATTCTTCCAGGATATATCACTGTGTCCCTTCTTGCTGAATGGGTCATCTCCGTGCCTCATCACAGGTTCTCCCAAGAGGAGTTGGGCCCCCCATTCCAGTCATCTGGCACTGTAGGGTAGCCACAGCTCCAACTGCCATGCAGAGGTTAAGCAGAAGTCAGAGAGGGCAATAGCTATGTGCATATTAGAGCCCTGCCCAGCTGCTCCTCTATGGGTTTGCCTTCATGATGCTCCTACCCTCTGGGCACCTAAAACCTGCCATTGGGCTAGTCAGTGATGGCACTGTGCAGCACCCCCGGGCCCTGCATGCCCTCAAAGATGAAGGGGGGAAAGAAACAAAAAAGAAACGTGAAAATTCAGTTCCACAGTTGAAATTTTTCACATTGCTGTGGTCAGGTATAATCCCACCTGCTGACCTTCCAGGGCACAGGTGTCAAAGGAGGAAAGTCTGATCAACTCGTGTTGGGTCAAAGCAATCACAGAATTATTCAGTCTTCAATCAAAATTAAATCAGATTCCTTCAGACAAAGCACCTGTCTGATATCTTGCCCAATTTCCTCTGCTCAAAACCTGTCTTGCACCACTGACAGTGATTTGCAAGTAGTTTGTTTTCCCTAAATTTCAATGGACAGCATGAAGACAGCAACATCAGATTGCTTGCCAGAAACCCTCATCATGGATGCAAGAAAAGCCTGATTAATTAATCAGTCTTTAAGCACAGAGGAAGAAAGACAAGCGGAGATACAGAGCCACTCCAAAGGAGACTCTGTAAGGAGATGCTATTTTGGACATAAAAGATAGGCTCGCAGCACAGTGTTCAAAGTCAGAAGGGCTTAAAAACTGTCTTCTATTCCCGCTAGCAGAGCAGTCACAGTTAGGAGCCCGCCACTCCCTGTGCATCAGCAGCAAGCCTATTTCTGTAAGCTGCCAAGTGTTAATACATACAGAATCACAGTGTTAATACATACAGAATCACAGTGCACAGCCTGTAAACAGGCAGACAATACCAGAGAGCTGGGGACACTAACACACACACACACCTCATCCTCCCTCCAAGAAGAGTGGGAAACACCATGCGCTCTGCTACCCGAACCACGTATTCAGAGGTTCCTCCACAAGTCAGATCCGAAGCTGCCAGATAAATGTTCCCCTGGATGCGCCTGTGCACATCAATGTGACATCCTGTGGCAGGTCCAGTTAGTCTCAAGCACTCACTCTTACCTATGCTTCCCCCATGTAGTACCACAACTTGTCTCCTCCCCTTTCCCACCCCAGGAGAACAGCAGTGCACATCACATCGCCTTGTAATATTTCACACATACATCCAGGAACAGTAGCACATTTTTCTCTGTCATAGGACATATAACACAGAGGCAAGCTACTGTTCTAGACCCCTCTGATGTTATGGTTAATCTTAAAATCCAGTCCCTCATCTTACATATTTCCCATTCATCTAAAGGGCCATAAGCAATAGCTTTCCTCTGTGTCAGAGGAAAAACCTTCCTTTAGGTTTTTGAGATGTGCCCCAGAGGAGGTCTCAGGTGGCTTGGAGACCTGGTTGAAATACATGAGGATCCCTTATGCAGACAGAATTTAAGATAGCACAGCACGGTTGACTAGGTCTTTCCTAAGGAGGTTAACATCTTAAACTGCTGTAGAGGCTGTTGAGATGCAGCTGGTGAACTAACAAAGTCTGGGG
Source organism: Agapornis roseicollis (assembly GCA_002631895.1). Classification (NCBI taxonomy): domain Eukaryota; kingdom Metazoa; phylum Chordata; class Aves; order Psittaciformes; family Psittacidae; genus Agapornis; species Agapornis roseicollis. The sequence continues at coordinate 20,024 of NDXB01009516.1, forward strand.
AGCAGGGCTGTGTCCCTTTCTCTCTGGGTGGTGGTGACAGGGCCTGTTCCCACCTCACAGATGGACAGTTTTTCCATTAAATATAAAAGGCATCTGTATTTATTTGCAGCGGCACTTTCATAAGAGCTGCCTGAAGCAATAGCAGGACTGTGTCCCCACAGAATTTACTACCCATACACAGCACTCTTCTCCTGGGACTCATTAATGGGGCTGGGGACAGACAGGGCTGAGACCCCCACTTCCTGATGGCTAGGTGGGAAAAGGAGCTTTTCCTACTCGAAAGGCTCAAGAATTGCTGCCATAATGTGCTGTGATTTAAGGCTAGGAAAAACTGCATCCCCTCAGTAAATGTACTTGGACTAGATTCTATGTATGTAAACACAGAAAACCCTTACTCATTCTTATGTCACAAATCCACATACCTCATAATTTGCACAGGGTGGGGGAGGAGAGGAAAATCAGCACTGCTGCTTGCCAGCCAAAACATAACTGATTTCTCACTGCTCAGATTTCATTAACTTTCTACAAGACAACAGCAGAGTATTTACTAATACACACAAAGCCACACACAGACCCTCGCAGGTATTTATTGCCTTTGTTTTCTATGCCTACTATATATAACTAGATGTCTAGGCAGAGGCACAGCATTTTTTGGCATACTACATTTTAATGGCAGGAGTGAAATGTAAGTATGCCAGTGGCTGTTATTTGGGGGCACCATCCCTCTAATGCCTGTATGGTTGGAGCTCAAACATTTTACAGATCAGCATGTAACCTCTTAATGTATTTTCAAGGCAAGACAGTCTCTCTCTGAATCCTTGTGCCTTCTCCACTCTTGGAAAGACAGCACAGCCATTATCTCCTTCCTCTGCTTTTCCATCCTTCCCTCTGCCCACAAACACTTCAGCAGCATTGAGTAATTCTGTCACTGCTTCATCACAGCTGCCTCCTTACCCCTGCGAGAGTGCACCTCTAAATAAGAGCAAATAATGAAAGAGCATCTTTGAGGAGGTGAAGGAGCCTGAATGCAGAGCATCGTGTCCCTTGACCAGGCAGAATATACACACACCAAGCCCCGTATGTCCCAACACACATCAGATCGACTGAGTCAGACTCAGGGACTTGGTAAGCTTCCACTTCATGAAGCAATGGATGTTCTTTAATCACTCATTGGCAGTACCCAAAAGAGCATCCACATAAACAGAAAAAGAGAATTAATTAGTTACTAAACCTTTCCCAGGAACCACATTATCCTTAGACTTAATGATTTCATCTGCTGGTTGCTGGCTTTGGGGTTCTTAACAACCTCTGATTCTCCTGGCTCTCTCTCCCTGAGAGTGCTGCCTTTTGTCATACACAAGCACATAAATTGTTAAGGCCAAATGGAAACATCCACCCTGCTCAAAGTTATTGCTCCACAAGTACACCATCAAGTTATGAAGGGTCCCAGTACCTGCAAATCTGTCTCGTTCCTCCTTAATTGGGCTCTACAAGACTTTACAACTACAGACAGCAAGAAAGAACTGAACACACACATCCACTGACCATGCCACACCAGAATCATTTACCAACATGTTTCTACATGTTCTTGCGCCTGGAAATTTTGCTACCAAGTACCCTGTGGAAAGAAAAAGATGATGTCCTGACCTTAGTGCCCCAGCAGGATGTGTTTGGTAGGAGAGTCTCCCTGCCTCTTCAGCGAGGAGCATCCAACCACCCAAATTCTGCTCTTGTGATCTCCCTTAGCCAGCATCGATCTCACCCTACCCAGCAGTAGGAAATGGCCCATACCATCTGTCCTGATAGGTCCTGTTCACAGCAGCACTTCCACACAATGTGGACATCACCATACTCATGCCAAGGAGCTGGAGGCAACCACAGCATTTCAGTTAGTAACCACACTGCTCTGCTGCCAAGAACAGAAAGATCTCCTCCCTGCAAGGAAAGGGGAAGAGGAACACGAGGATTCCTCACTGTGGTCATGCTCTGTTGTACCCCTCCAGGAAAACACAGTATAAGCTCAGGGGAGCTTCAGCCTGCATGTTTACTGTTCAGTCTCTGCAAAGCTGGGGAAAATGTGGATTCAGGATGAAAGCTTGCAGGAACATGACCAGTGCTCACAGGTCTGCCTAGCCACAGCCACAACCTCATCATTTGGAAGAGAATCATAGAATGGTTTGGGTTAGAAAGGACCTTCAAAGCTCATCCAGTCCAACTGGCCTGCAATGAGCAGGGACATTTCAACTAGCTCAGGCTGCCCATAACCACATCCAGCCTGGCCTTGAATGTCTCCAAGAGTCACTCTGGAGACCCTCCTGGGAAAACAGCTCATTGTTTTCTGTAAATGGGCCACTGGTGTCTAATCAGAGCCCAAACCCTTGTGAATAGCCCACATCTTTCTGTCAGGTAGCTCTAAGAGAGCTGTTTCATCTCAGCTGCAGCATCAGCCACCTCTATCAGGGGCACTCATGGAAACTGTCACCGAGTTCCATGAGTTTCAGCCATTCTACCAGTCACACTCTCCTGCAATTACTGCCATTTTATGACTTTCAATTGCAATGTTTTGATCCTATTACATCTAATTAAATGTGGTTTTATGATGAGTCTGTACTCCGCAGTAGTCACTGGCTGCTTAGTTTTATGTGACATCCAGTATTTAATGAATTTTAATTCCCATTTAATATCTGCTTTACTCCAAGTTCATGCCACATTTATAATGAAAGGCTGGATTCCCACATGCCCTTGGGAATCCCAGCCTGTAGGCTTGGGGAATGCAGCCACCTGAGAACAAAAGCACAGTGATCCTTGTATCACTGAGGCTCAAGTCAGGAGCATCTGAAAGCTTGCCACAGGGACACGAGCACATGGCAACACAGACTTCAGTAACTCAGCATTGGCACTTCATACATGCATGAAACAGTATCTCACCTCCCCTGAGCACCTCCCTGTCCAAGGGAAAGCATCAGGAATGTCAGGAGCTTGTCGGAAAACATACGTTAGAATGAACTAGAACAGTTATCCCAGTATTTGGTGCAGACATTTTCAGGCAAGGTGAGTATGTCCCAGACTCCAGACCATTTCCAAGTCACTTTCTAAGCACTGCATAAGAATTGCATCAACCCATTATTTCCTCTGATGGAAATTCTCATTTCTAACTGTCTATTTCTACCCTTTCCCATCAGTTAGAAAACGCTATTTCTTGTGCAATCCTGGTCCTATCCTATGTTCTCTTAACCAAGCCCCCCCTTCATGGTCAAGCAGGGACAGATGAGGACAGAGGACCACAGTAAGCTAATTATTCAAAAAGCTACTTCTTCATTTAAATGTCTTAAATGTGCTTAGTTCAAGTTATTCAATCCAACTCTTTCTCACCCCTAGTATTATGCCACCCAGAAACATGATTTAGCCCTGGCTGGCAGCAATTACTATGGCCCAAGTTTGCTTCAGGATTTATGAAACTATAGATTCTGGCAGCAGATTTGTTTGTTATTTTTATGGAACATTTATTGACTGCAAATGATGACTGAGGGTGAGAGTGCATGAGTGGTACTGCTGAAGAACTTCCTCCAGGTTGGCAGTAGCACAATATTACTTTACAATAAATAAAAGGAAAGGTAGCTCAGTTTGCCTTCCCACTCACACAGACCAAGATCAACAACGCCTTTAAATCAAAACTCTGCAGGCTGATCCAACACTCATTAAACTGCTTACATTTTTATATATACACATATAAAAAGCAGCATATTTTAACAGAGGACTGTAGGTTCCAACTTACAGTTGGATTTTACTGATGTTGAAATCCGTTTGTGACTTAACTGTGGAGGCACTGGAAGAGGGTGCCCAGAGAAGTTGTGAATGCTCCATCCATGGCAGCGTCCAAGGCCAGGGTGGACAGAGCCTTGGGTGACATGGCCTAGTGTGAAGCATCCCTGCCCATGGCAGGAGGTTGCAACTGGATGATGTTAAGGTCCTTTCCAACCCAAACCATTTTATGATTCTATGAACTGACTCATTTCAAATTTGCCACAGATATCTCAGCTCTTGGAAACTACCTGGCTGGACTGGATATGATAAGCGACCTAATATAGATGGACTTACCCCACCATCCTTCTGTTGAGCCACCCGAAGCTACAGAGTTAACACTCAAACTCAAAGACAACTGAGTTTCTCAAGTATAAACTTCAAGACCATGACGTGCATTAAGAACAGGGGAGATAACAGGAACATGGTGCGTCAGAAATTGAGTTTGTCAGGTCAGAGCAGCTTAGAAGCAAGGAACAAAGTTTCTTCCTTTCCAACTTAGGAGTTAAGTTATTCACCGGGATTTCAAATCCTGGTGTTGCTATCAGGATTGCAATGCAATAAGGATATAAAAACCTCGACACAATTAAAGTGAAAAATGTTGTAAAGTACATTAATAAAATAGCTGCATTAAATAATTATCCCCTTATTGGCATTCAAAAAGAAATGCTTTAAAGGATTACTGAACAAGCTTGAAATGCAAATGGTCTATCAGCCAGCTTGTATGCAGTTAGGATGACAGAAAGCAGACTAGCTAATTGTTTGTGGAGGGTTATTCAACTGCAGGGTCAGTTAAGGAGAAGGTGATGAAGGAGTAAAGCTGAGCAAGAGCAAAATTAACAGCATGAACTCCCAGTAGAGGGAAAAACACGCTATCAGTGGATTGAGGTGAGGTGGGTTGGACTGGACCACGTTCACCACCATCCATGAAATCAGGGACTAAGTAACCAAGGGACAAAAAGCTGGTGCTAAACATGACAAGGATTAGAAATCTGGGTTTATAAGTGGCCACTTCCAAATAGGTGCACAGATTCTGGCTTGAACTCCCCAAATCAGTGAGTAATTTTACAAGCATGGGTACAGAGAGGCAGACTTGTTTTGTAATCACTCCAACATTGTGGGTTTGATAACCAGAGTGGAATTTGAACTTTCAACGGGTTTTTTCTGGGTTAGAGTGGGGCTGCTAAGGAAGAAGAATGACCACCTTTTCTGAGAAATGCTGCATACTGTCTGGAACAGGGCAACTGAGAGGTCAAACCTTCATAAGGAGGGGAATCTACAGGGAAAAACAGAAAGAAAAGTTATATTTTTCTTCAAAACTTCATCTCTAAGTTTCCATTTACAGAGCACAACCAGAACCTGAGCAGAAGAGCAACAGATGTGCAGAAGGCCTATAGGGATGCTGCGGAGCGACTCTTCCTTAGGGACTGTAGTGACAGGACAAGGGGTAATGGGTTCAAACTGAAACAGGAGAGGTTTAGATTGGATATAAGGAAGAAATTCTTTCCTGTGAGGGTGGTGAGGCACTGGAATGGGTTGCCCAGGGAGGTTGTGAGTGCTCCATCCCTGGCAGTGTTCAAGGCCAGGTTGGATGAAGCCTTGGGTGACATGGTTTAGTGTGAGGTGTCCCTGCTTATGGCAGGGGGGTTGGAACTAGATGATCTTAAGGTCCTTTCCAACCCTAACTATTCTATGATTCTATAAGGAGCATTAAAGCTTCCTTCAGCAAAGGGACAGGCAGAGTTCACTTTTGAGATCAGCAGTTTGAGAGTGTTCCAGTTTGCTTCACTTTGGAAGCTTTGGGGATTTCAGCCCTCAGGCAGTAAGAAGTAAAATAAGATACAGGTTTACAAACTCATCAGTCACCTGGACTTTGATATAGGATGTGGAAGCACCAGACTGTCTTTCTAGGTACATCACTTCCCACCACCGAGTCTCAGTGAGGTAAGAAACCATGTCTCTTGGATGGAGTCTTGGGTGACATGATTTAGTGTGAGGCAACCCTGCCCATAGCAGGGGCTTGCAACTGGATGGGTGATCTTAAGGTCCTTTCCAGCCCAAACCATTCTGTAGTTCTCCTGGGGAGCTGAGGACGTCTGTGGTCCCTTCACTGGGTCACCAGCACAAGAGGTGTCCCACATCCTCCATCTTCCTGCTTCCTGAACTCATGTTTGCTCAGCTACGCCATGCTGAAAACTGGACAAGTGCTAACTGGAGTCTTCAAGAGACCACACGCGTCTTTCCGGAGGCTGCTGTTCGATGTTCACGTGCAGAAAATGCCACAGCACAAACATTGTGTGTGTCTCCATTTACCCAAACTGCTAATTGCAAGGATGCTTTTGAGGAAATCAGATTGCTAATGCTGTGTTCACAGGTCTGTAAACACTTTGGTAATGGCTTTTGAGAAAATGCTACAAAATGCTATAAAGGAGACCCAAGTTTCATCCATGTGGAACTGAAACTGCACAAACAAGACACAAAACTCTGAAATTTACATCTCAATAGGGAAGTGTTGCTGGAAAATTATTTTAAATGATACCTTTTACTTCATCAGTGGAATTATCTGTATGAAATGAAACAAATGTCCCTGGCAGCTATCCTGCAAAAACACAGGTGCTTTCTAAAGGAATAGGAGGTAAATTACCAACTAAAGAATATATATCTGAGTTATCAAGATACTAAAATGCCTTTTGGGCATACTTTGCTTGCTTCTAACTCGACCTTAGATAGCAGCTTCTCCACAGGACTGTTTTCATCATAATTATGAACCATTTCCCTCTTTTCAGAACATTTTTAGTTGATTTTCTTATATTGTATTGCAAGTCTATGTACCAGTTTTACTGCTTGTTCTCTTTTATCACAGAGAAATCAAGTTCAACGTGTTGCTTGCTTGCTTCCACAATTTTCTTGACTGTGTTAAACAAGCCTCATTTAGTGTAGCATTAATCATCCCTAATGAATACCTAAACCCTTTTGCTGCCTTTCTGCATGGGATAATTGTGCACAAAGGAATGGGGGGGTCATACAGCTGGAAAGATGACAGGAATGATTTTCCCCCAGTTTGAATTAAATGCTCTGAATTACGAAGCCACGTATTGCCTTTAGCCTGGTATTCAGGAGTACCTGGATTTCTTACTAGCATCTTGCAATATGAGGAATATGCTTTCATCCAAGCTCAGAACAAACACAACACTTGAGGCACAAGGCTGTTGGCATGGCCAAGCACTAGGGAAGAGCTGAACAAGTCAATCATGAGCAATCAATTGGCTTTCAAGCACATGAACTTTGATACTCCCTACATCTTGAATTGCTCTTTGGCAGAGCAATGCACTACATTGGCTTCAGTTGCATAATACTCTTTCACAAACATATTAATGTTCCTGCTCTCGTTAATAAGCATTCCTATCCCCTGACCACATGTAGCATCAAGTGCTCTTCAAGTGCTCTCAGGGTGAATCCAGAGAAGTGCACCAGCATTTACTCCTTAGGCCACAGCTCCTCTTTGACAGCCTCCAACCTTACTACCTCCATCCAAGCTTCCTGTGAGAAGCCCTGAGATGTAAACCATTCCCTCCATCATTTTACAGGCAAAAATGCTGAGGATGAGTGTATAAACGTCTGCCTGCGCAGAAAGAGGACCAGAAACCAGGAAACCTTCCCTGACATAGTTGTCATGGCATTGCTCCAGTCACAGCACCAACCTCAGCAGCATGGTTTGTTCTTGATATTAGCTTAGACTCAACAGTTTCCAGGGGTCACATCTGGGCTGGACCCTCATGTGGAGACCCAACACTGAATGGCCAGCCCAAACATGCCCAGAGTGCATAGCAAAGGAAGAGTTGCATTTCCCAAGGCTGCAGATTAAAGCCCTAATAAAGCCTTCTCCTGCTTCTTTCAGCCCATCAAGTGAAGGCTTTCCCAAGTAGAGATAGCTGAGTGCTTCTAGTCCAAGTGTTCCAAAGGGGATCAGGCAAACAAACATTAGTAAGGAAGAAAAGAAAGAAGAGAAACACTGGCATAGAGTATGTTGTTGGAAACTGCCATGTAGAAAAAAAGCTCCACTTAGAATCATAGAATAATTAGGGTTGAAAATGACCTTAAGATCATCTAGTTCCAACCCCCCTGACATAAGCAGGGACACCTCACACTAAACCATGCCACCCAAGGCTTCATCCAACCTGGCCTTGAACACTGCCAGGGATGGAGCACTCACAACCTCCTTGGGCAACCCATTCCAGTGGCTCACCACCCTCACAGGAAAGAATTTCTTCCTTATATCCAATCTAAACCTCTCCTGTTTAAGTTTGAACCCATTACCCTTTGTCCTGTCACTACAGTCCCTAAGGAAGAGTCCCTCCCCAGCATCCCTATAGGCCCCAAGAGACTGAAGTAGTAGCTTGGGAAAGCTTTAAACTCTGTGGGCCCTCTATAAGCCAATATTATTTTAAGATCTCTCGTGAGTGTAAGAGTACATCATTATTCTCTTTATAGAGAATTTCACCTTCACAGTAAGACCCAGCTCAGGGATATGTGTCTATTTGGTCCCCCCTCTGCAGCCACAAAGTCAATACATTGTCAACCCTCCAGGAAAGACACAGAAGCCTTGCAAGTTTTATCAGCCACTGATACAGACCTTCCTTTGTCAACCATAACGCCCATAAAGCCTGGATTAGCAGTAGCATGACCAGGAGTCCATGCTGCAGAACAAACAGCCTAAAGACAATAGAAACAGGGTACAGGAGCACCTTTCAGTGGTCTCTCTCCCATCAAGTCCAGGCAGGACCCTTCTCCTACGTGGCTCCAGCCATGAGTGAACTCTTGGACTCAGCTGGAAGAGCAGGAGACACATTAAAGGGTGTCAGCACAATGACTGATATCATTGAAAGGTCTGTGTCACACTCATGATGCAGGTAATGGAGGTGCTGTGCACCAGTGGTTCCACCAGTGACCCACACCAACCATGGGAAGGCACCTCCACAGCCTGAGGGTGCTTCAAAGTCTGTAAATTGAACAAAGCAAAGCTCCTCTCTCTGCTCACACTTACTACTTGGGACTGTTATCCACCAGGAAATACTGACATTCCTTACTGGAAGAAATGCCATCATTTCTGATTTCACTAAGTATTGAAAAAATTCTACAATTTCAAAACCTGCCTGAACTGAGCCATTTATAAGAAGCAGTTCACTTACAGATGACCAAAACGTTGTGACAAAATCAAAGCATCTCTTTCCAACAACAATTTGATTTCACTTCAGAAATGCATTCAGAAGATGAAGTCCTTGTTTGGGGTGAGCAGTTGAATGATTTCATGGCTAAAATGCTTAAACTGACACACTCTGACCTTATGAAAAGGGTTTCTTTCCAGTTGTTTTCTAAACAGAAACCTTATTAGGATTATGCCTTCCCTGCAATGCCTTGGTGTAAGTGAAATAAATAATTTTCCTAATGAAAACTAAATTATTTTCATTTTCTCAATGCATAAAATCAAACCATCTCATTCTTAAATTCTCAAGTCCATTCAAGTTAAAAGAGAATTACCTAAGAATGCAACAGACATAGAGTAAATCAGCTTCAGATGAGAGCAAAAGGGTGCTCAGCACGGAAAATTTTAGCCTCAAATAGCTCAAGTTCAGCCAAGTTATATGGAACTGAAACCTGAGCTTTCTGACAGTCAGTGCAAGGAAACCACAGTGAGGCTAACAGAGCCAGCAGGGCAATGACAAAGTGCCCATGTCCCCTCCATGAGGCAACAGAATTTAACCTTCATGGTGAAAGGGCTGCAGGGGGTTTAAAGGTGGGTAAAGCTGCCAATGGGCTGGACGTTCAGCCTCATCTCCCAGCATTAGGATGCCATTGGACCCAACCGGCACCAGGATGCAGCTAGCATCCCTGGGGAGCTGAGGACTTCAGAAGGATCTCAAGTCCTTGGAGGGGCACACAATGCCTCTGTTGTCTTCTGCAGGTATCCTACACCAACCCAGCCCTTCCTGCCAGCCAGAGTGGGGACAAAAGTGGACTTTTGGACATGTAGAACCCCCCATGTCACTGTTAGCAGCCCTCTGAGTCAGGACAATAATACCTGAAGGAAGATTGCTAGTTTGCTCCAGCCCAGTTCCCAGGACCCATCTCTTTTCCCTCAAGAGGTTCAGCTACCCACTGCCAGAGGTGGCATTCCTGATTCCTCACCACTTAGCAGAGACCCACCATCATCACTCAACCCGAGGCAAGGAGACATGCGCTCTTGTACTCAGTTTTCCCTGTGTGTGCCATCCTTTGCTTCTGAGCATCTGCCACACGTGGTCCTTTTCACCTACATGGTTATGCCTTTTTCACCCTACAACAAGAATTAAAAGCCTGATTTATTTTACCTTAAAGGTGAAAAAGGAAGTAAAGTGAAATACCATCTCCAGCTGAAACAGAAAGGCAAGGCATCATTATTCTGTGGGTGTAACCCATGTGCTGGGAGGCATCTGGCAAACAGAAACAGAGAATCATAGAATGGTTTGGGTTGGAAAGGACCTTAAGGTCACCCAGTTCCAACCCCTGTGCCATGGGCAGGGACACCTCACACTAAACCATGATGCCCAAGGCTTTGTCCACCCTGGCCTTTAACACTGCAGGGATGGAGCACTCACAACCTCCCTGGGCAAAACAAAGAAGAGGAGAGGTTAAGGAAACAAACATACCATAGTATATTTCCTTGGGATCTTTGGATGATACAGAAATCCTTTTGCCCAGTTTCTCCATACATGACCCTTACACTCTGACAGATGGCACTAAGTCACAGCTCCTCTGCTTCCTCATGTACCATGTGCGGTCACCCTAGCGAAAGGAAGGCAAAGGCAGCAGGAGTTTATTTCCTTACTCCCCAGTGGTTTATCTAGCCATATCTCAGGAATTCAGCTGGGAGGGACATGAGGTCTGCTGTACCCTGAATTGGATGGCTTGCAAGAAGCAGCTCTTTGTAAGGTGGTGAATGGGAAAGGGCTCTGCAGAAGCCTGCTTTGAACCAGGCTGCGACATTCCCACCAGGTCCACATCAGGGTGTGCTGTAAGATGCTGCTGTCCGGCCATTCAGCCTTCAAACCCAATAGGATACACACAGTTAAAATCTAAAGAACAGAGATGGAGAAAACATTTCTAGCTTTCAAAGTGTCCCAAAACCAAATCTCCTGCCTGCACAATACTTGGTGATCTGCATATCATACAGGTGCAGAAGACTAAATCCCTATTTAGCAGCCAAAACAGTAGTACCAACATATCTGTGCTTGCCCTGTCTCTGTGATACCTGTCTTTGCACAGCTTTCCTCCATCCTCTAACACCAGGCAGGCAGCACCTTGCATCCCACGATGCAGCCGCTGCCCCAAGCAGGAATATCTCCCTAGCTTTGGCTTTCTTGTCCATGCAATGCCCCTCTTGCCCTGGGTCATCTCTGCCACCGAAAGGCAGCCCAGCCAAGTGGAAGTCCCCTCGGGGCTGTGCTGGAAGCTTGTCCTTTCCAAATACGTCGAAAACAGAAGGCCAGGGCTGGATGCAGGTTTGCTGAGATCAGGGCTATTCTGGTGCAGACAGGCTATGTGCTGCTGATAGGGAGGATTAATGAGCCAGGCTGCTCATCCGTTGCAATTAGAAACAACACTACAACTATTTTGGTGCCATCTCTCAATGGCAGAGAACTCAAACCGTTTATCAGCCCCTTCTGTATCTCCATGTAATCATGGCTTTGTTAAAGATAGGACAGTGAACTGCTGTATGTATGTACCGCTCTTCATTTAGAGCCACAGTACAGAGGACCATTTGCTAATGCTCAAACAGCAGTAGAAAGGGGTTTAGTGAATGGCACTTAAGACTTCAGTGTTTTCAGTGTATATAGGACACCTGGACACAATTAGAATCTGATTTGCTCCTGCTACAAGGAAAAGAGCCTCAGCACCTGAAGCAATCATCACATTCATCAGCAACCAGCTGAAGCTTTAAGAAATGGCTCTTTGACATTGGTAAAGCAAGAGAAGTTCTAGCTCCTGGGCTCTGTTCCTCACTCCAGTGTGCAACCATGGACATCACTCTCATCTGCCCCAGCTACAAAATGGGATGGACAACACCTATGTAAAGGATGAGGTCTTGCCTCCTGCTTCCACAGTGTCATTTACAAGTGTGGGTGATACACAGGGGCAGAGAGAACTCCCAAAGCAGCCCAATCCTATCTTATAGCCAACATACTATGTTTCACACGGATCCTATAGAGTTATAAACATTTTTTCTGGCTAGATTCCCTGACATAGGTTCCATATCTGTGATTGTGTACCGAATCCTCAATACACAACAAAACAGCTGGAACACATCTGGACTCCACACCATGACCTGCTGGTCACTGCAGCCCTCACCACTCCAGGATCACAGCTGAAAACCAAGGAGGGTTTGGATAAAGAGCACAAACTGTCCATATGCTCCTCAGCAGCTGTTTGCATCCCCCTGGAAACAGATCCCTACAAACTGCCATTGGAAGCTGAGAGAGTTTGGTCTCAGAGCAAAGCAATGTGAGGCAGATGCACAGCACTGCATTGGACATGGATGCCTTGAGAAGAACCTTCAGATGGATGCTAGCAGGGCAAAGCTTTGTCAGACCTTGTTCAGACCTCTGAAAACCCAAACAGCTGCAGGCAAGCTCCTCACCCAGCTGCCAATCTCTCACGTTTTTCACACCAGCATCCTCTTCCATCACCCCAATGGATTTAACAAATGACAAACATGCTCTCACAGAAGCTGCTGCTTATGCCTCTGGCTACCTGTTTTGTTTTGTACCTGTACATGACCAGAACCAGAAACATCCTACAGATCCAGTGTATCTCTACTCAGAGCATATAAACTTCTGTCCATCCTTATAGTAACTTACTACTCTGCTCTACAATGTGATCTTCTTTAAATGCTCCACTGGCGTCTGCCAGAAGTGCAACTTGATATGAAAAGCCCAAGTGCCAGAGAGCTCTTTCATCTCTCCATGACAAATAAATCTTCATGATAAATCCAGGCTCTCCAGTGTCACCTCTTTTATATAGACAATCAAAAGAGCTAAGGTACAGAAGTGTGAAGACAAGGCATATGAGTCAGATTACACTTAACCTCCGGTTTAGTGTTTTTATCTATCAGAACTAGTTTGTTATATGTTTTAGCTTTACTCCCTGATTCAGGTTAGGGGTTTTTAAGTGTTTCTGCACTGCGCTGAACTCTCCCCTCCCAGATACAGCAGTCCTTATCCCCTGGAATAATATTTCAGGTTATTTTAGCTTGTCACTTAGATGAACCCAGACCTGAGGCAGGAGCTCCCAGGCTCACTACTGACAAACACCAGAGCTGAACAAACAGGCATCTCATGGTGGAAGATTTAAGCCAGACTGAATCCAGCCAAACTCAACATGAGCTCAGATAGCTTCTGAGGCAAGGGACCACATCTCTGCATACTCCAGGATACTGGCTCCATAAAGATACTAAGAGCAGATCAGTCTCTGAACCAGCAGCAGCATTTTTGTCTGCACACTGGGCAAGTCCTGGTGCACCAGCCTCTCACCCTGGGCAAGCACCAACCACACACCCAAGTGCTACCCGCAGATGAATGCAATACCCAATTTGTCATCCCAGCAGCATCCCTTGTTTCTAGAACAAGGTGGCTGCAACTTTTCAAGCAGGAACTGCTGCAGGAGAAGGTCTTGGGTCTGGCCTACCTAGGAGAGATGCTGCCCGGATAATACCTGAATCAAACCAGGAGCCCATCAGAGTCACTGAAAACATTCATCCCACTGGAGTATGGCTTGAAAATGATGGGATTTAAATTGCTTTTCTCTAGCCTAAGGAAGTGCAGGGTTGGGAAAGATGCAGAAGACAGCTAAAGCAAGGCAAGAAAGGAGCCTGCTCCTCCATCTGCTGCTCCACTGTGACAAGAGCCTAGTAGACTGGAGACAGCAGAAGAAACACCTCAGACAAAAGCAGCACCTGATTGAGATTATCATTGCACCCAGCAGTGGGAGGATGCCAGGGGCTGGCAGTACCCAGAACCACTCCTGGGAACACCTCCCTTTGCTGCACGCTCAGGGAGAAAACCAATGGCTCTATTTATCAGCTACTGATGTCAGGCTGTGCTGAAACCACTCGAAACTTCCACACCACCAACCTTCCCTGCACTACCTACAGAAGCAGCAGGCAAACAGGCCACAGGAAAGCAGATACCTGCTAATGAGACAGCCATCAGCCACTCATTATCTTTGGTTACCTCCTTAATTCAGCCGAGAGACAGCATGCTTTATTTTTGTCCTCCCTCCTGAATCAGCATCTCCAGTTCCCAGAGGCTTCCCTGCTGCTGGGAGCCAGCTCCACCATGGGCTGAAGGGGACCTGAGGCCAAAACGCTCTACAAGTGTGCTCAGCACTTTCCCACACCCCCTGTGGCTCCTATCTCAGCCTCACTGGCTCCTGTGTGTGCTTTTGAACACATCTCCCTGCAACAAGTCGGTGGCAGATCCTGTGACCATAAGGTAACAACACACTTCCTACACGATTGCTTCATCTTGAAACACTTCTGGCCTATATCTGTCAAGCGGGTAGAGAAGGGACCTCTGATTTGTGCTTCCCTGAAGGGTGTTAGCACATTTGTGAAAGGCAAAGTCATTGGAAACCTCAGAAAATCAACTGACTTGGCAAAAAGGGGGGTTTGGTTCAACCCCTGGTGTGACCCAGAAGCACAAAGCATATGTGACACTGAGCAGAGAAAGTTAAACAATCTCTTGATCTGAAAGTCCAACCTTAAAACTGAGCTAGCCTGCAAGATCAATGAATTGACCAGTTTTAGCTTTAACAGAGATTTACAGCGAGCATTAACACTCTCACACACTGACAGTTCACCGTTTGGTCGAGGTCCCAGTTTGTAAAGAGAAGGAAATTCCCAGCCAGAAGCAATACTAGCTCCAAACACTGTGATACGCTTTGCAAGCTGCATCTCGGGGACCTGCTCACAAGACCCAGGTCTAGATGGAAATGCTCTCAGAAACAAGCACTCAGGGTCTGCCCCAAGCTCCCAAAGGGGACAAGTGGAAAACAAGTTATGAGGTAATCCATTCTCCAGGACTGTACATATTGCAGCACACCGCACACACAGTGCCGACACTGAGCAGGGAAAAGCAGGTCCTGTCCATCCTGACACCCATGTGTGCACATCAAGGGCTGTGGGATGATCTCCCCAGTCTGGGCTTTGATTTAAGTGTCTCATCTTGGCACTGCAGCCAGCAGTAAGTGCAAGGGATCAGTGACCAAGCCTCAATTCTGACCTTGAAGTCAGAAATAACCTTTCTGGAGGTTTCTGTGGTGAAGCAACACCAATGTCTGCTTAAGCCCTTTCACAGCCGTGGCACCCACCCTTTCAGCCTTGCTTCCTCCTAGAAATGAGGGCAAATCTGCTTTTCTTTCTCCCTGCCTAGGAGCATGATGCTCAGACAGGGGCTTTCTTCTGATACACAGCCACATACTTGCAACACACTGTTATCAGGTACCCAACAAGGAGGCATCCCCAGCACACGTGTACACAAACAAGGCTCCCAGGTCTCATGCAAGCTCCAACTGAATTTGTCCTGCCCTCAGGCATAAAGATGTCAAGTGATCCATCACTAACTAACATTTAGCACACAAACAAGAAAACAGTAATAATAGGGAAAACTGATTATGAATCAAGTCCTCCTTTGTGTTTAGGAATAACCTGTTTTCTTGGTAGAGCTTACGGCCATGAACACAGGCTACAAGGACCAACTTTTCATCCATCCCTCAGCCCTGCTGCAGCTACTTTTACTTCTTTGTCAAGAAACAAAGAGGTTTTCTAACCTCCTCAAACAACCTGCACCTGCAGTTCATGAGGAGCAGATGAAAGAGGTTGGGTCCTAATGAAAGTAAAGGAGGAAAGAGAAGACCATCCTTCCTCCTGGAGCACCAAGGCTCCCAAACAGCAACCTCCCTGTCCAGCCACTCAGTCCCAGGAGTTGTCGTAACCCAAGAGGTTTTGCCACTGGGCACCACGCTGCCAAGTGCATCTCAACAAAAGGACCAACACTGATTGTATTAAAAAGCAACTAAAAAAATCAATTCCAGTAGAAAAATAATTTAATAAAGGGATAAGTTTCAAGAAAATATCTGTATAGTAACAACATTTTAAGTAAAATGTCCACAAAAATATACATGTCTAGTGTGACCATACATAAGTTTTCCAGCAAGTCCTGTTTTCAATTTGGTTCACCCATCTAAGTTTCCATCTAGGAAAAACCGTCACTGCTACCAGATTTCCTGGGATAGATCAGTTTGCACAGACAGAGTGATGTGAGAAATGTTTTCTAAGTGAATTTAGGCTCACACAAATAAACTTTAGAGTTGGTAACAGTCCAGAAGAGATTAGGTTATACCATACCATGAAAATAAAGTAAATACAAGGAAAGCAAAAGTCAGGTGCCTCAGGGACACCACCAGGCAGAAACATCAGCCCTACAATACGCACCACACAACACTGACAGCTGGAAAAGGAGGGGAATAAGGGAAAGATGGGCAAGAAAAAGGGGAAAATCCCAGAAGGAATCATGGAACTGCTAGAGGAGGGGGCTATACAGAGGCCAGGGAAAAGCACACACAAGACCAACGGATTCCTAGAAACCAGACAGTGTTGGAACAGAAGATAAGCTACTTGCAGGAATATGAACAGGAATCGGTGGAGAAAGTTTATTTCTTATTTTTCCAAATGGCTACTGAGCCCCAGAAATAACATCTGTCCCAAAGTCCCTCACCAATAGCGCTAATTCAGCTGAACAGATCCAAACCTGATGCACTTCCAGGAGAGAAAAATCCGGTTACAGAAAATGCAGGAGTACAGGAGGAATTAAAGAGAACACATTCCACCAGCAGAGAACAGGAACAAAACAGGGAAGAGGAGATGCCAAACAAGAGATGCCAGTTCTGTCAAAGGGAGATGTACACTCCAACAAAAAAGACAACAGAACAAAAGTCCATCCCATGGAAAGAAAATGGAAAACTGTTAAAGAAATAAAAAGACACATATTTTCCAAAAAATTTTTTGTTTTATAATCAAATTTTTGGGTTTTTTTTTTTACATAGACAACTGAAACACACCAATATTTTGTGCGAAAAATAGTTTTAAATAAACTTTGCTCGTTCTTTGTACATTCTGATATACATATGTAACAAGGTTTATGGCACTGTAACCAGGATCAAAATCATATAAAGGAACCAAATAATTGCTCTCATTTATCCTTTCCGAACCAAGCCGCTGCCATTGCACTAGTAGACTTTAAAAATTATTAGTAGGCAGCCAAGAGTATCTGGTTTGAACACTCAAAACAAACCCCAAATTATTATTGCACAAGAAGCCAGTGAAGGCATATGGCATAGAATGATCAAAGTCCCCTTACTGTTAAAACCTTACACCCCAAAATAGAAAAATAGAACTGGAACATGAAACACGCCAAATAAACTTCTCTTTAATTTGTCTTTAGGTTGAGTCAGGAGTGTGAAAAGTGCCTTGCAGACTTTTGAAGCTGCTCCAATTTCCTTTGCATCGGTGAGCATTTTGCTAGGTTATCTTTAGCAAAGCCTTTGCAGAACGAAGGCCCTTCTGTTTCAGGGAGGGGTTTTATTTCTGCTTTGTTTTGGCTGTGTTTCGTCTTCAACTTAGGTTTCTTCAGTCTATGAACCTGCACAGACTACTTAGCCATAAACTCTACAAGTAGCTGGAGAGGAGGGAAAAATAAGGAGGGGGAGGCGGGGGAACCCAGTATTTCTTCTTCATCTTGTTTTGATTTTAAAAAGTACTCCTTTTTGCTCCAAAACCTCACTGCTCTGCCAGCATCTGGGAAGGAAATCACAACAGCATCCCAAACACGGCAAAGTTCTTGGATCTTTTAAAAACCTTTCCTTACAAAAAAAAAAAGGGTTTTATTCACAAAAGGTTTGCCACAAAACCCCCCTTTGAAAGCTAAAAAGAAAAACCCACCTTCCACCCATCACTGCCCCAAAACAGGTGAAGAATACGTTAAGCCCCTTCCTTGACTGCATCCTCGCTGTCACACCACGGTCTCGACACCGATCAGCTTTGGTGTGAGGATGCGCGGTGTGACACCGTTGTTTAGGTCTTCTTCAAACTCCAGTAACTGCCCCATAAAGTTAAGGTTTGGGGAAATGATTGGTCGTTTGCCTTTCACGAATTTATAGGCATCCGTCATGGTCATGCGTGTGTGCTTCATTAAGTATGCGATAACAATGGTGGCAGAGCGGGAGACACCAGCCTGGCAGTGGATGAGGAGGCCTTTTCCACACTGATGAGCTTCCTCTGGAAATGAGAAAGACAGGAGAAAGTAAGAATTCCGCCAGCTTCTAAGTGAGGAACAAGCTCAGTGCAATTAAGAGAAACTTAATGTGAAAAGTCCCTGTATTTATTTGATTACAAGCACAGCACTCTCCCATTCCCCTCCAGTCTGTCTTCCTTTGAGGCTTCAGAGTTACTGCACATGAAACGCTGGAAGTCCTCACGTTCCCTTTTATCTCTTTATTAGGCAAACTGCACATTGAGAGAGACACTGCTGAGCTGACAGGGAGCATGAGCAACTCGACATAGGTCAAAGCCTATGATGCGTCGGCTCAGGCTCAATCTCCCCCTCTGTCACAATGCCACTGCGTTGTTTGGACACTACCTTTTCAAAAGCCAGGTATTTTCAGATTCAATTCCTAACCTGTTTCAAAGCCCTGTTGTTCGAGCCTTTTGCAAAGCTACTCTTGAAGCAGCCTCAGTGGGGCACTCTACTGTGGTGTCTCTGCAAAAGCAGGAGCTGGCTACACACAGTCATGCTATTTACCATGATAGATCACTTAGAGGGATGCAACCTGGGCAGGATAAGGGAGGACAGAGCCCCTGGAACCATGTGCTAATAGGACACAAGAAGGAGGAGAGTTACTACTACACCATCCTCATCTTCCACAACTTGCTTTTGGTATCTCCCACAGGAGATAAAACTTTCAGGATGTGACACTTCAATCTATTTGTTTTCTTTCAATCTGCAGGAGAAGTATGAATTTAGTTTGGCAAGTTCTGACATGAACCAAACCCCACCAAGAGTATGGTTCATCCTGAACCCCACATGTTCAACCTATATTGTGAAAGCACAAATGAAGCCAACTTCCCTCTAGAGAGTATTGCCAGTTACTATTTCAGAAAGCTGAAACTCTTTAACACATTTTGACACACTTTCCCAAAGAGTTTTTGATGATTTCACTTCCTATGGCTTTAGTTTGAGCTAAACCTGGGTTTGCTTGTGGTTGTTTCAAGACATGTTTAAAGAAACATTAGGCCAAGGATGTGCAGTTTAAACATCTCCAAATCTTCTCAAATGCAATTTAAAGCTTTGACTAGTTACTTCCCCAGCTGGCTCGATCTGCTATGGAAGAAAACTCTTAATGGAGAAGTATTTGTTTATTAAAAATACAGACAGACCCTAAAGCTGTAACTATTAAAATGGGAAGTAAAATGGGTTTTGGAACACTTTCCAAACTTTTACAGAGCAAGGCTGCTTTCTCTTCCCTTGGTAAGGTCATTAACCAAACACTATATTCTAGTGGTTTCAAGAGCTCTAACCCTGCAGTTCATAGGACCCCAAAAGGACCTCCACAGAGCTTTAGAGTTTCTTTATGTAAGCTTAGCCTATTGCATCTCCCCATTTTGTTGAATTCAAAGTTTAAGGTTTTACTGGATTACTTTATTCAGCTTTTCTTCTCAAAGGACCAAAGTGAGGTTCCCTCTCCCCTGCCTTCAGAGGGCTTCTCTTCATCCAAAAAGGGGTTTTCACCTTCCCATGCACATAGCAATCAGCTCTTTGGGGAGCTGACAGCAGTACTGGTAGAGCCAGGGTTGTGTTAGGAACACGAAGAAGATTTGGTTTTATGTAGAGATCCTTTGGTCCTCTACCCTGCAGAGGACAAGTTCAAGGGCTCCTGGTAGAAGCTCTCAGTGGTAAGACTCAAAAGCTTCAGTGCTGAACTCCATCTGAGCTGCAGTGTCAGCAGTCATTTGCCTTGTCACCTTCACTGAAGTAGCATGGCTACAGACTGTGTGCATTGGCGCACAGTGAGCCCCTGCCAACCCAAACTTAGACAGAAATGTGGCAAGCTGTCTGCTTGAGACCAGAGAGCCCATGCCAAGGCATATGGCAGGGGCAGATGGGCTCAGAAGAATATGCTGAGCTTGGACATCCTGCCCTGGGACCTAGTCCCACAGCTGCAGCACAATCCTTGCTGAGCCCAACAGCACAAACAGGCTTGAGTTTCAGGAGCACTGTACTCACATGCTGACCCAAGTGCCATAAACACAGGGCAAGGCAGAAAACAGCTCTGCACTACTTCAGCATGGGGTCAGCTAAGGACCTAAGCTGTGATACAGCACAGAAGCACACTCCCTTAGTTTAGTCCTCCAACATCAAGCGTGAAGTATTGGTGAAGGGGTTAGCGAAGCCTCAGCACAAGGAAATAAAATTATGTATCAGTGCACATATATATCTCCCCAGCTCATATATTTCAGAAAACCTCTGGGGACACATACTTGTGCTGGAAGCACAAGTGGACATTGATTATATTGCAAAAGCTGTGCCTACAAAGACATAGAGAGGGACAAGGGGAGGTCCCCAAAAGGTCTCAGTATCACCAGCTGATGTCCTCACTGACTAGCCTTGCTTAAAGAGGCCACCTGGCTTTAGCCTAGATGACCAACCAGAGATGAATGAACCCCTAGAGCTGGCGAAGGCTGTGCTGTGTGGATCGCAGTGAGGTTCAGAGCAACACAGGTTAACGCTGCTGGGTCATTTCTTCAGCAACCTCCCCAGCTGTGGACTCATGAGTTCTGTGGTGAACTCTCTTACACAGCCTAAAGGGTTTACAGGTTTATTAATACAAGTTTTCATCACAATCCACTCAACACACTCTAAAGTCATAAATCTAATGGTAGAACAAGTGAAGTGTGAAAGCTTGCCAGTTTTTTCATGGGATAAGTTAGGAAAGACTCAGCCATCATTAAGAACAGTTACTATGAAAAATTCTCTGGAAGCCACTGTTGGAACTAGGAATGCAGAGGAATCAAGAACAGGGGGTGACAAATCTGTCAGTTTTCTGGTGTTTCCTGAATTTGGCAGCCTGGAGGCATGCATCGCTATCGATGATGTACCCCCAGACTACTTAACTGCATATGCCAGAGATGAGAAAAAGGGGGAAAACAAGGTGCTGCCCAGCATTTCTGACAACCTGAACAAAAGCAAATCTGGTCTCACAGAGCCTTAGGGGTAGTCAGCAAAGCACAAAATTCACTCTAGATCCTTACAACAGGTAAAAAAAGAAATCACCAAGAGCATTTCCAGTGAAGGGTAATTACCAATGAACTCGAAAGCCTCTTCAAAATACTGCCTGAGATTCTGCTTGTTGCTGTCAGTGGCCGGGAGCCGCTTGTAGTTGAACATGCCTTTCTCGTAGTGGTACAGGGGCAGGTGGGTGGTCACATTGATTACATAGCCGATGTTCATCCTCTGCATCTTCTCCAAGTCCTGAGCATCGTGCTCATTTCCGAGGAAGAGGAAGGGCAGGATGGGGGTGAGCTCAGCGTTCTCGATGTCCGGTGTGGTGGGGATGGATTGAGGTAGCGTGGGGGGCACAGCAGATGCACCGACCCCGCCTCCCCCCTCTGGGCACTCTTGGAGCTGGAGGGAGTTGTCGCAGAGGTTTTCATGGTTCTGCCTGAAACCACTGAGTCCTCCTGGGGAGAGAGACCAAGCAGATATGTTGGTTACAAACCCGAGGTCAGCAGCACCTTGGGGACACCTTTCTTCAGAGCAAAGCACTGGAACTGGTGCTATTGTCCCTGCCACCACTGTCATGGTGACTGCTCAGAGCATGGCTGCCAGCAATAAGGGTGCCATGAGTCAATGGCACACATTGTTCTCCCTGCCATGAGGCTGATGATGCTAAAGGAAGAGGCAAATACACCTTTGTGCAACATCAGACAGGACCGGGAGGAATGGCTTTAAGCTGGCAGAGGGGAGATTCAAGTTAGACAGAGGTTGAGATTTAGGTTAAGGAGTTTTCATCAGGGACTGTAGTGATAGGACAAGGGGTGATGCATTCAAACTGAAACAGGGGAAGTTCAGGTTAGATATAAGGAAAAAGTTCTTTACTGTGAGGGTGGTGAGGCACTGGTACTGGCACAGGTTGCCCAAAGAAGTGGTTCAAGGCCAGGTTGGACAGAGCCTTCGGTGACATGGTCTAGTGTGAGGTGTCCCTGCCCATGGCAGAGGGTTGGAACTGGATGATCTTAAGGTCCTTTCCAACCCAAATGTTTCTATGACTTTATGATCAGTGTGCTGAGGCTGCCCCACCTATGAGCCTGTGGGAGAGGCAAGGGGACAGGACAAAAGGCATTTTTCCAAGAAGGAAATGATCAAAACCATAAGCAAACAGGCTAGCATCACACTAAAGCTGCACAATGAGCCAGCTGGGACAGGCTTTCAGCTTTCCTTGTCCATAGAAGACCTGCCTGCCAGGAGCAGCCCCACAGGGCACTCCCAAAGGGGATTGGAACTAGATGACCATAAGGTCCTTTACAACCCAAGACCATTCTATGATTCTATGATAGGTGGGCACAGCTCACACCAGCATCGCTCAAGGGAACAGCACATAAGCATTTGTGCAGGATAACAAAAGAAAACCTCCTAACCCAACAGCACCTGAGGGGCTCACTTCACATGTGGCAAACAGTTCTCCTTTTTCTGCTCTGGTTGCCCAAAAATATCTAGCAAGAGTTATATTTAGGACATCAATATGGATTGGGAAATGGATCTGAGCAGGGAGAAGTTGCTTTACTCTTTTGGCTCATGCTTCCCTGGCCCTATTGCACATCTTGCTGTCTTTTTGAAGCAGTATTTCACCCGCCTTCCTTTTGCCAGCTCGGAAGAGCTGGAACACCAGGACCAGACCTTCTTTCTACACCTCATTCTGTGATTACATCAGGCTCCCCACCTGCCTGGTTCCCATAGCGATCGCACAGAGCACACAATGACATCAGCTGGCATAACATCAGCGCTTTGAGCACAAACAATACAAGAAGAACTACTCTGTGTAAGGCCTTTTTGGTAGGAGGAGAGTTCCTGGGAGCCACTGATGTAATGCTAACAGGTGGCTCCTCCAGCAAAAAAAAGGCGGAAAGAGGAGGAATGCAGCGATACAACAAGCCCCCCCCCCCCCCCCCCCCCCAAAAGGGCCCGTTCCCGCGTCACCAGCC
>NDXB01009516.1:43249-71893 GCA_002631895.1 Agapornis roseicollis
CCCCCCCCCCGCCCACAAAAGTGCACGTTTCTGCTGTACCAGGACACTTGGACTCCTGCACCGCGTCGGGACAGGCCAAGTGTTCAGACTGAATTGCACTTTGTTAAATGCAAGCCAAAAAAACACAACCCAGGAGGGGGGAGAGCTACACTGAAGTTACTCGAAAGAGCTACGCTAGCCAAAATAAATGTGAATGTCACCATCCCAATGTTATTTTAAAGTAAATAAATAAAGGGTTATTTGTCTTTTCCAGGCTCTTTCACAGTGGTTTAGCAAAGGGATATTTTAAAACAGAGCAAGACTTGGTGTCTCAAGGACTATGAATCAGACACAGCAAGAGGCTATGATGTCTATGTTTTTGAGTGCTGCATCTCACTGTGTCCACACACCTGCCCATAAGGTGGGCATCTTGGTGCTCTGTGCAGTACTCAGTGGGCACCAGGCACCCAGGCTAAGTTACAGCCAAACCCCTCTAACACTGCTGCTCTTCACATGCTGTTTGTAACTCACTTTCCCAGAAATCCTCGAATTGCCCACAAAATGCAGAGTACTTCCCCCGCCTCAAAAGCACGCTTGTCTTCAGCTGTTCCTGCTGTTTACAAGACACGAAGCAAACAGATCTGCTTTAAAGACCTGTACTCACAAAGTTGTTGTTACAACAGGGGAGAGGACCGAGAGAAGAGCAAGGATGAAAATCTGAGCTCCACTGCCAACTGCACCAACGATATTTGATGGGGTCTGCAAAGTCTTCTTAGTCCACTCAAGGAAACAAACAAGTCTATGATCCCCAAGCTGAAGATGTCTGAGGTCTCATCCAAACCAACAGCCCCAGCCTAGAGTCTGGGCTAAAGACTAAGCCTAACCCACATTCCCATCCTTCTGCATGTGTAAGCAATCCATTCAGCTTAAATACTGTGCTTTAAACAACAACCAGAGCATGACCCAAGAAAACCCCTGAAAAGTAAGTTGCTTTAGTGAAACCAGAGACAATACTCACTTCCCACCTCTTCAGCAACCTTCTAGGAGTAAGTGGTCACAGGCAGAGGTAGGAACCATCACTCAGGTGTGGGCACACTAGTGATGTAGCAGACACCATCCTGTTTCGTCAGCTGCCTTGTAAGATACAACAGAGCTAGGGAGGCCAGAGTAAGCTCTTTCCTCACCACCTATGTCCTCCCTTCAGAGCCTCTGCCTGCCATTACTCCTGTTACCAACATTTCCTCAATGTGAGCTTTGGTCCAGTATATGAGAACAGGAAGGAGAGGACAAGAGACCATTACATCGTGCAGAGTCAGTTCCAGCAGTATTTAAAGTATCATACCCAAGCAGCTCTCAGCATGTCCCTGGAACAACACATTACTGGGGACACAACTGCTAACCTGAGCCAGCTCAGACACAGGAGAAAGGGAGGACCGGACAAGAATATTGGTACCCAGTGAGAGGATGCAGCAAGATACAGTCACAGGGAAGCTGAACTCTGAAGCCAACAGCAGGATCTTAACTTGGACCTGAACTGCCATACAAGTCATGCAGGTTCCAAACCAGGATCCAGACATCTCATGAGTGCAGTTCCCTTAATCCACTCTCGCCATGCTCACCACACACAACCTTTGCTCCTAGCTGTAAATACAATGTACAGGGTATTCAAGTGCACCTGTATTCCCTTGTCAAAAACCTCCTATTTCAGCACTGAAAAATTTTCATGCAGTGGAGGAGAGGAGGTGGGAGGGAAGAGGCTACACCTGGAGAGGAGGCCAACACGTACCTACTGCAAGCCTGGTCTAAGAGTCAATTCACTGAACTCAACAAGGACCAAAACATATCACTGCTATTGACAACAACTCCAGATTACAAGGAAGCTCAAGACAGACATTGAGTTGCTGGAGTGGGTCCAGAGAAGGGCAACAAAGCTGGTGAAGGGCATGGAGCACAAGTGAAATGAGGAACAGTGAAGGAATGTGGGGACCCTTAGTGACATGGTTTAGTGGTGGACCTGGCAGTGCTGGGGTAGAGGTTGGGCCTGATGATCTTAAAGGTCTTTTCCAACCCAGTTGATACTATGATGCAGAGACTCCACTGTGTTGTAACAGAAGCTGTTCCCTGATTGAAGTTGCTCAAGCCTTCCCAAACCAGGGACATGAAACAAACATTACAGGGGTTTGTAACAGGGAGTGTGGAGAAGCACAACCTGGAAAAACCCTCCAACTTAGACAGAAATAAGCTATGCTTTAACAGGAGTTTTTCAGCTGCTGTTTGCATCTGC
The DNA here is from genome assembly GCA_002631895.1 of Agapornis roseicollis. NCBI lineage: Eukaryota > Metazoa > Chordata > Aves > Psittaciformes > Psittacidae > Agapornis > Agapornis roseicollis. Next base: position 45,513 of record NDXB01009516.1, read on the forward strand.
AAGTTCTGAGGTCTTGGACAATCCAAAATCTGCTGTTGCTTGCTGTTTTGGCAGGGCAGGATGCATCATACACAGGCAGCATAAGCAGAGAGGCAATACATCCACCAGGAAAGACCATTATAGCATACATAGCAGCACAGTTTGAGCAACAGCTATGAAGCCTAGATTCAGCTCTGTAGCCACCTTCAGTGATAAAACAACTAGATAAGCTGCCAACATCCACTTCTATAGAATGTCACACTTTAAAACATGCCACACAGTTTTAATAATCAAAGAACAGCACAAAGGCTGATGGCCAGGCCAGTTTGACACAGCCCACACATGGATGCAGGTTAACATCAAGTGCTTTTGTGCACACTCTGCTGCAAAAAAGCTGCTGGGCAGGCTTTCAAGTGGAGGAACATACTCAAATCCTAATGAAGATGGACATGCAAGGATGCCCAGCACTCTGGGGAAATCAAGGTATTTGTTCCATAAGGAAATGACTCAATAAAGCAGGACACTTCATGTGACAGATGGCTTTGCCTATGTAGCAAAACACAACAGAAGACTGAGAGCTCTTGCTTGCACTGATGTGAAACAGATATTTTTGCAGTTACCACTGCATGACATCTTGCTTGTAGCATCCTGCCCTGCCAAAACAGCAAGTGACAGCAGACTTTGGGTTGTCCAAGACCTCAAAACTTGTAGGAAGTTTCAAGTCAGCACTGCGCATGCCCCAGCTATTCACACTTGTTTGTTCAAGCTCTTTGCAACCATCTGCCACTAAATATCTCTCTTAATGCTCCTGAAAATCCCCCCCTGAATAGCACCTGGGCAGCAGCTGGGCACAGATCTCTAGCTCCAAAGCCACCCAGGAGCTCAGGGCTCACATCAGCGCTACAAGGCCAGGTGAGCAGATGAACAGGAGCCAAAGCAGCTCTGAACAAATAGAACAAGACAAGCAGCACGGTGCTTGCCCAAACACCATGGTGTTTGTTATCTGCCCTCAGAAACAGGGCAAAGAGGATGCAGAACTGACACAAAAAGTATGGCAGGAACTAGGCAACCAGCTTTTACAAGGGACCATGACCTTGTGATAGAAACAGTTATCTCTGAAAAAAGCAAGAACAACAAAGCTTACCTACACAGGTATTACACAAGTGCGGGGTTTTTGTTGTGATTTTTTTCCCTAGTTTCTAATAGAATATTGAGAATTACAGTACAAGGAGTACAGTACCACCTGCCTCTCCTCTGTATCTTCTTTGGCACCTCTTTCAACCATCACTGCTGCTCTGTGACGGTGTGACTACAAGCAAATAGGATGTGGGTTTACAGTATGTTCTGGTAGATCTGCAATATGTTTCCTACCTGGAAACAGGCTCTAACCCCACAATAAAGGGAGTAAGTGACCTTGTTCCCCTCCGTGAGAGCGCTCTAGTGAGGCAGCTACCATGCAATACCCTCACCATAAAGCAATACCTTTGCATTACCTCATCAGCACGGCCACGCTTTGTTCTGAGCGTGGCAGGTACTGGGTGTTCCCACTACAATTGCAAACAGGAACATATTTTTAATACATGACAGGCTGCAGATGTGGGATCCACATTTAGACAGAACACGCGGTCCCAGGAGACAAATAGAGCTTTTATACCGCTTTCAAAGCTGTCCAGGCAGATTTCTGGATCCACTCATCCTCGATTACAATACCACTAAGCCAGCTGGAAAAAAGTAAAACCAACACACACATGCACATGCGCAGCAAGAGCAGAAATCGCAGGATGCTGTGAAGCATCAGCATAAGAGATGTTTGGTCTGTAACTTCCCCTCCTCTTGCACTGCTGGGATCTCACTGGGGAACAGCAGAGAATTCAGGACACTGGGGTTCTGGCCACCAAAAGCTTCACTCAGGAAAAGCCAAGAGTTAAAAGACCCACTCAGCATGAACCTTCTGTCAGTACCAACAGCAAACTGAGCCCCTAAGGCTGTGTTTGAGTGTCTAAGGTCGACACGTTACAGTGAGCATTTGGGGCGCAGGATGGAGTTATCAGACAATTGGTGCGTATCTGTTTAAGATGACGCTTTCAAGTTGTGCAAGTACAGCCTGTTCCTTTAAACCTGTGACCTCATTTATTTACATTACTGCAGAAAAGCACTGCCAGAAGCAACAGCTGATGACAGTCTCATGTATTTTTCCACTAAGACAACAATTAAACTGCTCCTGTGTTATTAATGAACAGATGACTTTTTGTCAAGTTGATTCAAAGTGCAGGATGCCTCGAGATTAAGCAAACATGACTCCAGCATGTAAAAATAGAGGCTAGGTACTGCCCACATGCTTTGCCCACCAAGGTGCTCTGCCTTCCCTTAGCCTGGCAGGACAGTCCAGGGCCTGCAGGCACCCTCCTGCGGTGCTATTATCAGCGCCCAGAGGTCCTGCTGCAGGGTGGCACACTGGTGATGAGCCACCACTGCTTTAATGACAGCATTGGGGCTGCTTTTGTACTACGGGCAAGGGAAAGTAGAACCAAGTGAGATGCACTTACCTCTGAGCACCGTGTTTGCTTATCTTTTTTTCCTTACCATCACATATTCCTCCCCTTTGGCTCAGGCTACAGTCTCCACCAGCTTCAGCAGGTAGGCAGCATTGCTTTCCTTGTGCTGACCTTCACGCAGCAGGTTTATGGAGGGTGAGGCTGGCTGAGCTTATTTGGAGACAATGACTTGTCCCTAGGTCACACATCTGCAGTAGGAGCGCTTTCCTATGCAAGGTGAAGCAGTGAGTTCCAGCACAGAGATACCCCAAGGGACACTGCTCCCTTCCGATACGGGCAGGCTTGAAGCACCACTGCTTGCTTCCTTCCACCAAGGGAAAAGGAGCTGTACAGGCTGAAGCAGCATTCACCCAATATACACCAAATCCACTCCCAGGATATGGGGCATCCACCCAGACCACCTCTTCATGCCACTGACTAACACAGCCATGTCTGCAGAAGTTTATGGCTCTGCACAACAAACCCCGTATCTCAGCCAAAACCAAACCAAAGACTCACCACCTTATCTCCAACAACACCAGATAACATGGAAAGAGTAAAAGCAGAAGAAAAGCTAATACTCCCTCTTGAGCAGGGGTAGGACTACTGGGTACTAGGCAGGGATGACATGGAGGCAGTGGGGCTGTACCCACAGAGCACAAGAGACAAGACCACCTTTCAGTGAAGTACCTTCCCACTGCTGGCATCATCTTAGGATGGTTCACAGTGCATACTGGGCATCATCCTGTGCTCATCCTGAGGTACCGAAAGAAGAGATGCTCAAATTCCCTGAACAACCCAAGACAGCTTCTTTCCTTGTTCAAGCAGGGCTTTGCTTCCCCCACCTCTTCTAAAGCAACGGGGCTTATCCAGGCAGCTCGCTGTAGGAGCGTTCCTGCTCTCCAAGGCAGGTGTCCTTCTCACTACAGCTGCTGCTGAGCAGCGCTCAGGACTTGCCCACACTGCCCGAAGCTCTGCATGGTTGAAAATATTGTATTTGGCCCATACAATGGGCAGCTGAGCTGAGAAGGGCAACTTCCTTCTGTCAACAGAGGTGGGGACCTATTGGGCAACACTCACTCAGGTGACATCAGGAGTTGCTCCTTTGATTTCAAGAAATTGTGATTTGGTGGTTCTTGTTTGCTCGGATTTAGAATACTGGAAAGAGCTTTATGAGAGGTTAAGCCCACAGCAGAAGGAAGCGCATCCTCTACAGTACAAGGAGACCACAGTGACACCAGGACTGCTTTACATGTTACCATTCCTGCTGCTAAAGAAAGGGGGCAGAGGGAGGAAGAAACAAAAAAAAATCCATCCTTCTACAACCTAAACCTCCATGTTTTCTCCAGCAACCCACGTTACCCCCATTTCCCACAGTCAAAGGCAGAACTGAAAGGTTTTCTACTTCTATTGCTGCTAGAAAGCAAAACAGGTCTTCCTGGCTCTATGAACACATTCCTCACCTGTCTGCAGGAGGTTTAAAAGACCCTGCACAGGGTTTCCTTCCCTGTTGCCCGCACAGCATTCAGCATCAGCCTCGCCACAAAAGATTAAGCTTTAAACAAACATAAAGAAGTAAAAGTAAACATAGCCCACAAAGAACAGCTTCTACCTTGACACACTCAATCTAATCTAGGCTCTCCCTCTAATCAAGCTGCCAACGGCACTTCAAAAACAAGCAAAACCCTGCATTCTACAGAACATGCAAGGTCAGGGTTTTTTCCATGTGGGAACTATCCCGAGAGCTTGGTTTGTACACAGATTCTGGCCTAGAGGAGTTACAAGCATATCCTTGACACAACTGCTTTGAGATCCCTGCAAAAGTCAAGAGTGTGATGCCAGATAAAGAGGCAAGGTTTCCCCTCAGCACTAAGGCACATGTCCATGTGTTTGCATGCTGTTTCTAGTGCCATCTCACTAGTGCTCACACCCCTTGTCACAACACATCCTCTCCCATTGGCCTTTACAGCCCCTTCCCCTGCCAGGCTCTGCCAGAGATGCTGGCTCTACATCAGCTCCCAACCCTTTACTCCTCTTTCTCAGAGAACCACTACATCATCCAAATTAGTTCCAATTAGAAATAAACAATAATTACTTTTTTTTTCCAAACCTGCCACTAAGGAACACTTCCTGGGGTTTATTTCTATTTTTGTGCCTTAAACAGAAGTTTTTCCTCAGATCCTAAGTTTTGGGCCCATACAAATCACACATGTCCCTTCCCTAGATTACTCACCAGTTTTCCCAAGAGATGCCACCACCTTCTGGACTACCCACCAGCCTGTCCAGAAGCTGCTGTGAATACTTCTGGACCACATCTATGAGTTCAAGACAGCAGTTCTAGCCTGTAACTGGAAATTCCCCTATGCTGAGTCTGTCCATTTGAAAGGAAAAATAACACCAAAAAATATATTCATAGGAGAATAAAGCACACATCAGCATCCTTCAGACTGCTGCGTTATCACTGGGGAGCAAGTAAGGGAGGTCAAAGGAGAAGGCCTGCTCTCAATTTTGATACAAGGATTAAGCTATACAAGAATGTAATTAGGAACACGACAACAAACCCCACATCCCAAACACACTATGGTGACAATTCCACAGCCACAGACAAGGACTGGACTTGCCTTCCCTGGAGGGCAAGCATTTATAGCAGAAACTCAAAATTAGACACGTTACAACTTCTCATAGCAAAAGTATGCATTCCCATGGGGATGTAGGCTAACATGAAGTCCAATTAAATAATCACTGGAAATGTCAGCATAGACCCTGAAGGAATACATACTTCTACTGTGAAATGCTCCCACTGGAAATCATATTAACAGAAAGGTCATCAAGAAATGCTACAGCTATGTGCAAAGGAACAGGGGAAGCGAGGGGGAGGGGGCAGAAACTATTTTGATGCCTCAAAGATACCACAGATGGTCTTACATTGACAGAGAGCTACAGGACTGCTTTCAGACAGAGGCAGAGCAGACCAGATCTGCCCAAGACAGCAGTTTCGTTTTGTTTTGGTTTTAAATCTGTTCCCAGTTCTCTCCCTGCCCATTACCAGGTGCATCCCTCAAGCAACTGGAGACAGCCAATAGCCAATGCAGTGCAAAGGGCTTTGGCTCAGCACATCCAAGCAGCGAGGATGGTCCCAGTAGTGTGTCAGACGTGTAATCCTGGATGTGTAGGAGTGGATGTTTCTGTTTAATTCGCATGTTTTAGAGAACACTGACGTTTTCATGGCCCAGCCATCCATTTATTCACTTTACCCTTTTACGGGCAACCTCTTCAGGACACATTACCATTGTTTCTGACAACAAAGAGCAGGCTGCTTTGCTTCTCCTGAGGATGAACACAGGCTCTTCCCTGGTCTAAACTGCTGCCCCTCCACACGAGAAACACCAGTAACATTTGCATTAATATGGAAGGAAAACAGTGTGCTGATACACCACACCAGCGTTTGGGAGTGCCATCCATTCCCGATGGATCTAAGCTTTTTAAAATGAAAAGTTCCTATCTTTTTGGCTAGAAATAACAGTATCTGGCTCTGATTTGACCCTTTCCAGCAAGGTATTTCAGAGTACATGGAGAAAACCTAGAGAAAATAAAGGGCACTGTCTTCACATGGCAGCAAATTACTGTAACTAGCCTGGTGCCAGGCAACCCCCACTCTGACACAGGCTTCAGGGCCAGCCCTGCCAGAATTTAAACCCCAATCCTAATGGTCAGGGAGGCAAGACCCTAAAAATGACACAGGGCAAGAGAAAGTTGACCCAGATTGCACCCACATACTCCAGAGTCATGTGAAGAAGAAGAGGAAGAGACACCTTTACAGAATCTAGAGCTAAATAACAATCAAACAAGTAATCCAGATTAAAAGCAGCCCAGGTCTCCTTGCCTCCACAGGCGAGTTAACACTAATGTTTCCCAGGAAGAATAAACACCGCGTTATCCTTCAACAGCAATGCCATGCTGCCTTGCAGGACTAACACAAACACTTATGAACCTAAGATGAACCTCATGTTAAACAACCACATTAAATGGTTTTGCACTTCAAATATGCCAGCATATTCTAAGTGGCAGCAAAAGGTTTATTTTTAGTTTCCACCCCCACTATTTTAGCAAAGACCAACCAGAATTAGAACCCATCACCAACACAGTACATGCTAACTGCTCTAACAACAGCTTTTCCTTTAAAACATTATTGGTCAACTGCTTACATAAGGCTTAATATCACACTTTGGCATAACAAACTGAAGACAACCAATTCAGCTGCTATGACAGAAGCTTGCAAGTTATCTTCTAGTTCCCAAATCTCTTTAAGCCATTGTCAAAAAATATATATGTATGATAATTTATGTGTGTACAAGGAGTAACTTTTGTTCTTTTTATCACCTTTAGCTAGAAGCAGTTCTCTGTTTTAGTGAGTCAAGTGGGAATTAACCCAGGCATGCTGTATACTTTTTAAAGCTAGATCATAGTAAGAGTTGCAGCCAACATGTTTACATCACTTTATTATTATTCTCTGAATTTATGTTTCCCAATTTTCTTCTTTAAATCCATCATCTTGGAAGCACAGTGATGCACATATACAACGCAGCATAGAATCATAGTATGGGTTAGAAGGGACCTTCATGACAACAGGGACTAAGTGGTACTAAAACCTACAAGGTCCCAGTTGCTACCCCCAGACTTGCTGGCTCAGGTCTCTCTGCACACATTCCCCCTGGGACATGCTCTATGGGGCGCCTCTAAAAACAACTGCCAGGAGGTGATGAGCATGTGCCCCTTCTAGACCTTGGTCTCTTCCCTGGCAGTAGAGGTTTCCTTCAGAACAGAGATAACCTGCTCACCCGAGAAAGATATGAAAATAAACCTTAAAAGAACAAAAAAAACCCAGAGGCAAAAATCAGAGCCTGCAGTTTATCACTGTAGCAAAAAGGGAAAAGAAAGCAGTGCTCCTAAGTCTGTCTCCTACTTTCTACAACAGGCAGTTGTGTTGTTTCCCAGGGAACACAGTGATGGTGGGTGAACCTGGGTCAACCACACTTCACACTGATGGCAACGAGAGAGATAAGCTCGGTGTAACAAACAGTGCAAAGGACAGAAAAAGAAAACCCAGACGGACTAAAATAACTTACCCATGGCCTCACAGCAAGTCTGCTGTGTGTGCTGTCACAGAGCAGGAGAATAAGCACTGCATAGCCTTGGCCAGAGCTCCCCTGGCCCCAAGGCTGCCCAAGGCACGGTTATCCCTCTAGCCAGATTACCCCCTTTCTCCATGACATGGGAGACTTCTCCCATCTTCCCCTCTTCTCCTTCAAGACCTAAAATGCTACTGTACAGTTCCAGAATCAACTTCTGGAGGGACACATGCTCCTGGGGAGCCAACAACTCCCAGAGCAGGGGAGGACATATCAAAACCAACTTCCAGTGGACAGAAACACTTCCGGATAGGAGGATGCCTTAATCACAGACAGTAACTGAAGAAAAGAACTTCCTCTAGCAAAACGTCACAAGGCAGTAGGGGAAAAACAACTACAAAACCCCAGCTTACCAAACACCTTGGTGATAACAAGAACATCCACAAGAGTTTAAGTTTTACAGTACAGAGGTGTTCAGAAAGTGCTGGAGACAGGTTCAGGTGAGCACTTGGAAACAAAGCTCCAGCCCAACAACTGCTCACAACAATTCAGCCTTGTAGCCAGTGCTCTCCCAGGCCCACCACACTTCCCAAGGCTAAGGACCACACATAATCTTATCTCACATGTAAAGGGACGATGCATTAGCTCATCTTCATGGATTCCCATAGTCTATTTCTTTCAATAGTGTGACTTCCAGCATCCTGCAAGCCTATACAGAATATTTGAGACATATTTCCCTCCTGGTTAGATGCTAAACACGCAAAACAGACAGATGTTAAAACTGTGTACATGTTGCTTCTATTTATGGCATTTCTTCACTTCAGAGTTGCTTGAATAAATAAAACCCTAATTATAATGTAGCTTTTCACACAGTAAACAGTCATAGCTAGAGACAAGTGGCTGATCCCCACTTCAAATGCATTGTAAAGCCAAGGTAATCTCACTACAAACTTTTGTGCTCATAAGCACAGTAAGAACATCAGCTGCTGCTTTGGAAGGCAAATAACCCACACATATGCCTAGATAAACAGGTCCATCTGTATTAGCTAACACCCAGCTTCCACTCAAACCTCAAATACAGCTTTCTCTATCACCCTGAGCCTCCCAAAAAGGCTGAGCTTAGAATAAAAGCCAGAAGACACACCAGAAAGCAACTCTATAAAGACTTTACTCGTAAAATGTCTCACTTCCAGCAGGAATGCATGTGAGGCATCCAGCTAATTAAAATCCCAACATCTACCTACCCAGAAAATTGCAGGGAATGTCCTGAGCCTCAGAGAGATTTGCCTAATGTAACAGTTTGCTTCTTGACTCTTTGTTTGATTTCCAAGGGTATGAGAAGCTGAAGAGCTTAAAAAAACCCACAATCAAACACCAAAACAAACCTCCTTCCTGTTCCTTTTTTTCCAAGGCAGTGTCATTGCCCTCTTCCCCCCAGGGACAGTTAGAATGTGACAGGCACTCTGCAAGCCAGCACTCCCAACTCTCAGATGCCATCATCTGGGAGGAGATGTTACATTTTCCATTCTATTACTGTTGAATAGGCAAAGTTTAGAGGTATGCTTCTCTGCAGAAGCATCCCTTCAAAATACAGAAAAGCTTGTGGTCTACAATCACAGTATTGCTCCAGTTTATCTATATGCAAAAGGTACAGACATACGCAACTGATTTTCAAGTGTTACAACCAATGCAATTACTTACTCCAATAGAGAAAGATACTTTTCTAAGCTCTAGCAACAAGAGCCTGAAAAGTGAAGGTGAAATTTCAGCCTTAATAGAGCCAGCAGAAGTTTTTTCCCCAGTGACTGATGGGGCCAGATTTCCTCTGCAGCGCAGGGGGAACACACTTTAGTTTGAAGCACATTGGACGCTTCACACACATTACTTAACACTTAAAAATACACACTTCCCTATTAGAACCATGACCTAATAATTATTCAGTGGAGATCTCTGGTGGAATTAGGCACCAGGCACGTGTTTCGTTGGTCAGCTGTATTTGTTGACCATTGCGTCAAGTTCTAGTCTCCAATACACTTGTGCACTGTCATCCAGTTAGGGCTTAAAGTAATACCAACACCGTTAAGTTATACAATTACAATCATAATTAATGATTGTCTTTGCAACAGATTATAACCAGGTCAGGTACATCAGAAGGCAGTATTTTGCATGAACATGGGACAACATAAGCCAGGTACTTATTCCTTTTACAGCTGTCTCAACCTCTTTATAGTTGTTCCAACTTGTGATATATGACTTTGGTGTGGTAAGAGATTCGAAGCTATTCTTAGACCGTGGCAGAAAGCATGAAGTGGTTTGCTGCCAGGTCTTATACTCCCTGCTGTAATGAGACCAAGTTACTTCATTTATTTCCCTGTTAGATGAGCTATGAGAAAACTGAAAGCCAGAGCATAAATAAGCTCCTGAGACCCGGAACAAGAACAGAGAAGCAACCACTTGTTATTGCCATAGCCGGTTGCTCCCTACCCCCCTGCAGCAGTCTAGCCATTGGTTTAAAGCACATGGCAAGGGGGAAATGGATTATTTGCCTAATTGCAATTTGCACCTCTGCTTCTGAATTTGCTGGTTCCCTGCAGTCAAACACAGAAGCCTTTAAAAACTAACCACAAGACTTCAGCAGGTTCACAAGGCTCCTGCTGATGGGGCTCGGAGGCAGAGGAAGAAGGGCAGGATGAAGACAATACCACTAGACACCATCCAGGGAAACAAAAGCAAATCCTCTTGTGCTAAAAGCTGTTGAAATGCATGGGCACAGATGCCTCCGCTTTTGATTTTTGTTTCATTTGCAGATTCTGTTTAATTTGGAAAACAGAGATGCTCAACTCCAAACCTACGCATTTCATTCTAGGAAAAATACTACTTTTCATCTGAATGCAAATGAATTTCCCACTTCCTACTTTTAAATCCAGTACACAAACCCCCAAGGCTCCAGTTCACTTTTGCAATGAGCTGGGGTGCTCAGGGAAGGCAAAGACACCTCACCATTGGGTGTGCAGGAAGGAAACTGGACACAACCCCTCCGAGGAGAGCCAGGGCTGCATCGCCATGCTCTGCCTCCCCAAATTCAGTGACAGCTTTGCTATTGGCCTCAGGCAGAAGGGATGCTGGGCTCACACCACTGTTTTTTTCTCTCCTCTCTTTCCCTAAAAATAGGAGAAGCACCCACAAAAAGGGAGGCCTTTAAGCTTAGCGCAATACCATGGTCTGGTATGAAGGTGTGTGGGTACCAGGGAAAACTTGACTTCTTGTTTTGTACACAGACAGACTGAGCAGCAGCAGCTTCAGCCTTGACAGCTTAGCCTGCTGCAGCCCATTTAGCAGCACTGTGAAATAGATGTTTGTTTCTTTGTGTATTTAAATAGGGGGTTTATGCTTGCCTCAAGTGCTATTGGCTGTGAACAAAGAAATGAGCAAATCTTTGCTGCTAAGGAGCTTAAATCAGAATTATGTAAACGTTTTATTTATGACAAAAAGAGCACTCCATGACAAAGGAAACAGCCAGAGACACACAGGATAGGAAGGGAGGAACACAGGTCTTAAAATACCCCCATACCACAGCATACATAAAACCCCAACGCTCTCTTTTCACAGTGCTAGTTTATATACTGGTCTACTACATTAAAAATAAATCAGGCTGCCTCTTTTTAACTTGAGCCTAATAAGGTGACCCATACATACATTTATCTATAGATCACAGCCTGGCCTTTGGAAGCAGCGCAAGGTTTCTCTGCTGCTTAAAAAGACCCAGGCACCCAAACCCAAAATGCACATGGGGCCACATGGCTCCCCTTAGCATGCTGTAACTCAACCCCTGGCTTTGTCGATCGGATTCACCCCAAACGGCAACGGGGCTGACAGGCAGCACCAAACATGGAGAAGGTGGCACCGGATCAGGGGGACATAAACTTGGACAGGCAGGCTAGCAACCAGTGTTTGCAAACACAACACACGGGGGGATCAGATAGGCTGGCAATAAATTAGGACCAGATTGCAGGGAGTCAGAGAAAGCGCTGGAAATAACAGACAGAGGCAGAGAGGGCTCCCCAGCTACCCCCGGCTTCATTTAGAGCCTGAACCCAGGTGTGTGCTAAAGCATAATGGAAAAAACCCTATCCGACAAGTGAAACCCAACAATGAGCACTTCCAGCACTGCTCCTCTGCTTGGAAACTTCACCACAGCCTTCCTAAGTGCTGCTTCTGTACTGCACTCAACTCCATCCAAACCCAGAGTGAGCCCCACTCCAAAAGAGGGGAGGAGGGTTAAGGTGATAGGGATGCTATTCACTCCATGTTTCCAGAGGTGAAGCCTGCTCTGGCCCAGCCAAGAACTAAATCCAAAAAGCAGGATTTGGTTATATTCTCATCCATATCTGTCAGCAGAACAGTTTGGGGAAGGGATTCCTGCTAAGCAGGTCTTTGAGGCATTTCTCAGGGTTGAAAACCAAAAATGGCCCAAGCAATCCCACAGGGACTGTTAAACCCAGTGTTGGGTGGTGGGAGAAGGGGCTACCCACAGCCTGCCTACAGGCCCAACGGCTCTGTGCTGCCCAACTACATACAGCTCTGCGGCTCCATCTCAGCCAGGATCTTACTTTAGGAAATAACTGACAGTTTGAGGTCTACACAAGTTCCAGTGTTTTCATAGAAACACACAGGAAAAACACCTTCAGAAACTCACTTTTCTAAGGATAGGAAGGTTCACAGACTACAACCATACACCTGGTGGCAAAGGCTGTACAACAGAATGATTATCACCAGAAACGCAGGACTTCAGAGGTAACCTCACTCTGCAAAGCACCTCCTCTCCCTCTTTTATGGATGAAGGGCACTATCATGACCTGAAAGACTCAATAAGAGCATCCTGGGAACCTGTAACAAGTATCAAAGGAAGCCCAGAATGAAAATATACTTACTGGGAGCAAAAAATTACTCAGTGCAATTTTAAGCTTCCACAAGATACACACAGAGTATCTCACAGGACCCTTAGTGCCTATAAAGCTATGAGGAATGGGATAAACTATCAGCCTGATCCATTCTCCTGCCACACTGTGCAGGCTGGAACAGAAAAACTGAGTGAATTAAATACAGTAAGAGCTAATCGACAAATCATAGAATCACAGATTGGTTTGGCTTGGAAGGGACCTTAACCTTCCATAGTTTCCCAGTGCCACAGCCAGTCTCTGCCAACCATGCATACCCCTGAATGACATAGACATGCAGGGGAAAGGAGATTCAATCTAGAGGGCAGCACTGTTTTAAATAGGAGATACAGAATAAAGTGAAGAAAGGGAAGTGTCTTTGGATGCTGCCTAAATGGGCTTCTTTCCCCCAAGGCATTAAGGGATAGACCAAACACCACATTAAAACAGGAGCCTTTACAGGAAAACCATATATGCACACATACGTGCAGATTGCTTTTTAGATGAATTATCTCTCTGTGTCCATTATTCTGACCCCATACCACCAAAACAAGGCTTGAGTATTCCCCAGTTTTTGCTGAATGGTCCATGATGCAATGTCTCAGATCAAGTGGCCTCCTAACTCCTTCCTCTTCCCTTCTACTACTATCCCACTGTCCATCTCCAGCACCTATGAGTCCAGTTTTATATGGACTAAAATAAGGTTGCTAAGTAAAGGTCAGTCTGACAAGCTAAAAGAGAAATATACCCTCCTGGACCTCTGCCCCTTGGGTTATAAATACTCAAGAGCAAACACGGGGGGGAAATTCTTTGTCTGCACAGACAGACACCAGGAAGCACGTTTCCTCCTCCTTCCAGTTCCCACCCTTTCTGCTACTCAAGGACAACAGAGAAAAGCAAGCATCTCCCTGCTACTGGCTCCATGATTTATCCATGGAAAGCATTTGTTCGAGGCATGCAGGCCTTTCTAGAGGTAAACACAAGCTTTCAAAGCTCAACTATCAGCAAGGCTGACACCAGAGGACACACACTGCAAAGGGAACCACTACAAGTGGGCAAAGAGGAAGATTACCTTTTAGGACTAGAGGTTCCTTGCCTTCTCGCTTGAGTGACTCCAGCACTATGTGGAGTGGCTGGGAAGGCATTACTCTGCTTGGCTCATTGGTATTCTCATCATAGACTATGATTTCTTTGGAAAAGATCCTCTTGAAGGAGTCCTTGCCTTCCCGGCAGGAGATCAAGTCCAAGACAGTGATCTTGCCCTGCTGAAGCCTTCTCCGGCTGATCTTGTCAGAACAGTTAATATGGACAGCCCCTTGAATGTGGCTCTTATTATACTCCATGAATGGCCTGCAGTCAATGATGACAGGCCCTTGGCTCTGTTGGTGGCTCTTGCTGCATTTGGTCATCTTCTTCGCCAGGTCGTTGGGGTAAATGATTTTGATGCTAGTGAGTTGCTTGGTGGAGCCCGAGACCGGGCTCCCCACGCTGCCCAGTGGGCTCAAGCTGCCGGCGTTCTCATTGCTGTTGACCATTTGGTTGGCAGGGCAGGCAGTGGAGGCTCCGGCGCTGCTGGTGCTCGCTTGAGTTTGGGCCTGAGAGTCCTTGTCGTACGTTGCCACAGTGCAGCAGCTGGCACTGCTGCATCCACAACTCAGGGAGCGTGCAGAGCCGTTGGATGAGGGCATATACGTGAGATTAGCAGTCTTTAGGGACACGACAGCTGTGCCGAGCAGACTGGAGTGGCTCTCACTGGCAGAAGAGGCAGATTCAAGACAGCTAGAGTCTAAACAAAGGTTGAGATCCTGAGGTCTCACTGGCCTCGAAAGTGCCACTACTACCCTGTCGTCTAAAGGAGATGGAGGCATGAGGAGGCTGAGCACTAGCAAGTTAAGAAGAACTCAAGATCACCCTGCAAAAGACAAAAGGGAAGGGGAATAGGAAGAAGAAAAGGGTGACGAAAACAGATCATGAAATCACATAAGCTATGAGATAGAGCAACTTACTTTACCAACACCTCTCATCCGCAGGTAACAACTGACCAACCCCTCTGACAGTTACCAGCTCACAGCAGTTACTAAAACCCCTTTTCCAATACTACAGCAAATACTTGAGCTATCTGCATGCGTGCACATGGCATGCAGAATACACACTCCTAAGCTTGGGCTGTGCAGCTACACCCAGGAGCAGACATTTGTCTACATGCAGATGGTGCTGAGCTATTCTGAAACCCCAGGCTGCAAGCAAGGCATGCAACTGATAATGACAGAGAGGCACGTTCTCTTGTTCCCCTGCAAGGGAAGCAACCACAGGGCTGACTACAACCGGGAGAAACGCGCAGGAGCGGAATGTGTCAGTGGTGATATGCAACTTTTCCACCAAGCTGGAATAAAAGTAGCTGGTGAATAAGTTGTCTGAGTTGGTTACAAACTTGAAAGCATAGAGCTAAACAAAAAACACCCAGCAGAAAATGTGAAATTTATGTTCTGGAGCTCTTCACAGAAAGTAAAGCTTCCATCCCCCTGTTAGAGGTTAGTCCAGCCCCAGCTCCAGGAAGGCTGTTCTCCATCAGTCCCAGAGAAACTCGTTCCCTCCTCCCCAGCACATCTCACAGCTTCTAGAAAGCGGGGTCCCCTGCGCCCCAGCAAGGTCACAGCCTGCCCAACCTTTAATAAGAGACAGCACACGGGATTAAAACCCCCTTTTCCACTCGGGCAGGAGGCAGGACGACAAGAGCCACACAACCCAAGAAAGCCCAGGCACTGTCTCCTCTTCCCCGGCAACTTTCGGAGCAGCGGCGGCTCCCGTCGGAAAACACATTCCAGCACCAACTTCCCGAACTCCGCCAAATCCACAACAGCGGGCGGACACTGGCCCGCTCCCCATCCAGCCCCGCTGATACGGAGCACGGAGATACCCCATCCCGTCCCGCAACACCCCATAGCGGGGCGGCCCCGAAGCAACCTCCGCTCAAGCGGCAGCGAGAGACACCGCGACCAGCGGGCTGCGGAGCTTCGAGGGGACGAGCGGGGAGGTTTCCCATCCCATTTTCCCCTTGCTTAGAAAACAGATGAACACACACCAGGAGCACCTCTGCAACTAACACAACCCAACAACCGAGGGGCACATCCCGGCTCCGCTACTGGGCCGAGGGACGCGAAGAGCGGCACACGGTGAAACCCACGTTTCACGCCGGGGCCGCTCCGCTCGCCCCGTGCCGCACTCACCGGCGGGGCGCGTTGGGGCTGGGGCCCGGTCCGTCGCGGCTGTGGCTGCGGTGGCTGCCGCCGGTGCTGCGCCTGCCGCCCGCCACCCCGGACCACCCGCACCATCCTCCCCGCTTTCTCTTTTGCTACCGCGTAAATGTACGGCCCGGAGGAGGGGCGGTGCCTGCCGGTGACGGGCGGCGCCGCCTGCCAATGGCAGCGCGAAGGCAGGCCGGGGGGGCGGGGCTAGAGGCGGGGCTGTGCCGCCCAGTGATGTCATCGGCAGCCAATGAGAAGCAGCGGCGGCTGGTTCCCTCGTTGACGGGCAGCGGCAGCGCCCCCCGCAGATCGGGGGCGGTTCAAGCGCTGATGGAGGCAGCGGAACGGAGGGACCTGTCACCCGGCTCCGCACGGCGGAGCGGTACAAAGCAGCCAGCAACCCCGGTCACCGAGCCCAGCCGCCCAGAGAGCCTCTCGGAGCACTGACAGAACCACTGCAGGCGCACAGAGCCCGGGGACAGCGTTAACCACAGGCAAGGCGTTTTCCACCGACCGCCTTCGAAGTGGGGCAGGGAGAGCAAAGCCCTTGCCCCGGAGTGCTGGGCACTGCAGGACACAGGACTGTCCCCCCCAACCCCACAATAAGCACTTTGGTGCTGTACAAGTGGTGTCACATCAAGGAGGTTGCTGTTCAGAGGCTTTTCTGAGCCATCCTCTACCAAAAACAAGCTTACACAGATACATGCAATAGAAAACAACTTCCACAAATAAGCCTGCACAAGGTATTTTAAGTATAGAACAATTAACTTCCCTGCACAGCAGCTCTAAGTCATGGGAAGGGCAACAGACACCCCTTACATGCTGCCAGTCCATCCTTGTCCAGCAAAGATCATGAACTGATTAGACTGGACTCTCCCAGGTTAAAAAGGGAAGCAACACAGGCCTGAGGACAAGTATAAATCCCTTTCATCCTTTCTCTCAAACCTTGACCTGGGTGAAATAATAATGAGGTCTCACCCTTGCTATGGATACACTACAAGGCAAAAGGTGAAAACTGATTTTCCAGCCATATGGATTAACTCAGCAAACACTACGAGGATACCTGGCAGCAGCAGCACAAGATTTCTGCACCTCTCCCTTCTCTATCATGCAATCTATTTGAACACTTTCTAGTTCAGCAACCACATCCCATCATGTATCAATCCATCACATATCAATTCACCAAGTCAGAGACAGGCAAGTGGCATTGCCAGAATGATGTGTCCCACCATGTCCTGCCTGATGGAGGGAATGCCAGAGAGTTTCACCTACAACAGTGAATGCAAACCCTTTGAGCTAAAAGAGGAACAGTGAAGCTAAAGCAGATAAGATGTTGGCAGGATGATAACAGAGTCTAAATTAGCTTCCAAACATTTTCGTTCTGAGGCATACCTGGAGAATTCACCTTTCAAGTGGGATTTTCAAGCTGTGTCTACCAAACCAATGAGGACTCTCACAAAAAAAAAGTGTAGAATGCATCAATATCAGCATTCAAGCAGCTCTGAGTAAAAAGATCCCATGAAAACAGACAGCAAGATTTCAGAAGCATTGAATATTTGATTTTTTGATGAAGTTCTAACAAGCATGTTATTAAACAGCAAGTTGGGTCTTGCTCACAGCCATCCCTCAAACGAAATGTTCCTTGCAGAACAGTGCCTCATCCAGCACAAACTGAGGCTTTTGGTTTCCAGTCCTGCAATGCCCCAACAGGGCACCAGTTCTCCTGCATGCTGGAGAGGAAAGGCGAGCCAGGGGAAAGCTCTCATATGCAACAGCTTCACCTCCTGCTCCCACTGAAAGCAAACATGAAGGCAAAGACTTGGAGCAAGTCAGTTATGGAGTGGTTTCATCTTCACATCAGTAAAGACCACAGTCTGGAGATACTGCCTTTTGAAAGCTTACAGAATGTAAGTCACCATGATACCCAGCATAAAGGCAAATCAGGCTTCTCATACCAGTGTGCAATTGCTACGTAACAGGGAGACAGCAAACAGACTGATGGAGAAATGCTCTGGTGTTGGACTCTCCCCACAAACGTAGTTCATTTCCCTAGAGGTGCCAACATGAGACACCACATTTCCATGCTCTCTATTCCTCCTTGTCCATGGATTGCTGAGGTTGGCACTGCGCTCACTGCAGAGAGAAGGGTTAGCTCATGCTTCTCTCAAAACAGCCCTTTCAAGCCATGCTCAGGCTTGGGGAAGGAGCTCCCCATGGGCTTGTATTCAATTCACCACCTGAAATGGTCCTCCCAACCAGGGGAGCTGGAAAAGATGTTTCTGTGTTTGGGCATTCTCCCAAAGCTAGATGTGTCCTAAAGCAAACATGTGCTAGAAAACACTTGGAATCATTGAATTAGCCATCTTCTGCTTTCTGACCAAATTTCTCAGTACTAACAGTGTGCTGAGGAACTGTTTTGTGACTTGTTTATGGAGGGGCTCACCTCGCAGAACAGCCGTGCAGAGCTTACCCAAGGCAAGCACTGCTCCCTTCTGAAGGATACTCAGCCTTTGCCAAGTTTTCTTGCAATACAAAGGGAGGCCAAATGTGATTTCTGTCTCATATTTGACTTAACTTTCTATTTTTCTAGGAATGTGGACTACAAGTTGCTATTCATCCCCGGTTTCAGAGGATTTCCTACAAAACTTTCACTGACTTCATCCTTAATACATTTTATTAGCCTATGACATAAGATTGGCCTTTTTCCTGCTCTCAGAAACCACAACTCACTGTGATTTCTTTTTTTCCCTGAGCATATTCTATGAACAGCTTTCTAAATGCTTTTGCTTTCTGTGATTTAACACCCATAAGAGACACGACTTATCTATCCCCTAACAACTAAACTTCTGGTTTCTGAATAGCATACAGGAATTCTTACTATGAAAGCTGACAGATCTCAGTTAAATTCCCATTTCCCACTGGATTTTGACTTCCATTTTCCCCAAATGCTTTTGCCATCAGGGTGCACTTGCTCAGTTATTTGCAGAAAACCACAAGCAGACAAAGAGAAATCATCTCCGAATTGAAGCAAATCCTCACAGTATTCTAATTGCATGAAATCCAATCAAACCCGTTCAGCCTCGCAGAAAGGGTAAAGATTGCTGAAAACATGTGCTGAATATTTAACAGATGTGGAAAAGAAGCCATCAACATTCTCGCCAGTAACACAGACATCCTTTAAGTGCTCTCATACCAAAGAGTCCCTTGTTATTGAAAGATGTATTTCATGTCAATCATTCTTATCTTCTGCTCTACAATCAGAGACCTTTTCTCTTGTTTAGGATGACATATTACCTTCACCAACATAGCCATGTACAGCACCCGCCCTGTGTCTGAACAGAGGGAAATCTACTGTCCTGGACATTGAAATCTCCTTCAAGGTGATGTGTGGAGAAAGGATTTGACTGCATGTAAGACATGGTACATCACTCCACCATGACCAGCGCATGCTCTGGACTAGGCACCCCTGCTGTCAACACCACCTTATCATCAGTAGTATTACTTTAGTTTTAGGAGCAGAGTAACAACCAAAGGTAGGTGTTGAGCACAGCAGCCTGTGGAACAACAATAAAAGACAGTCGCCTGCCCCTCTGGAGAGTCGGATTTAAACAGAGCAAAGAAAGGTACCAGCAGAAATGGGAAGCAAGAGGTTGAACAACTTGCCCAAAGCTACACAACAGCTTACACCATGGAACAGAAAACTGGGAAACCTAGGGAAAGCAAAGGTGCTAACCAGCACGGTACTTAAATTGCAAACCAGTATCTTGCACTTCAGCAGGTATCACATGCACTGACTAAAAGCAGATCTCCCTGGGGCCACAATGAACTATCTGTTAACTACTTAAGTTTGCTCTAGTATATGAGGAAACATAACCCCTTTTAGACAAACTGTTCATCTTCTAAGGAAGGGGGTGGGTTTAAAACTGTGCACAAAATGAGTTTATATGGAAAACAAGATGCTGTAGTAAATATAAAGATGCATCCCTGCACTCCTGCTTGCTTTTTATGGTTTAGTGCCTGCAGGGAAGCTGCTATAAAATAAAAGGTGAGAAATTAAAACTCAATAGCTATGGCACTGTAACTCCAAGGGGAATGCCCTGTGAGCATCCCTGTGACCCTTGTGCCAGCACAGCATGGGGATGGCTGCATACTGGGAGGAGTGGGAAGTGGTTCAACACCTTCAGGAGGCAGAGCTCAAGTGAGAAGATGATCTGCGCTCACAGCCTTGTTTATACAATTCCACTAAACAAATGCAGCTACAGATTGACATTTTCATTCCTCTACATGGCATTTACCCAGGGCTCCAAAACAAACACACTTCCACTTACCTGGCAGTATATGCCACCTTGAAAGCAACAGGGGAATGGTTAAATAAGAGTTTGCTTCAGTAAAGTTGGCTAGCTTTTCAAACCTGCCCGGCTCCAAGTTGCTCATTTGTATTTAAGCTTCAAGCCACCCCTGGCTGCAGCCCGGCCAAGAACACACATAGACCGTTTGTTTTACAGTCCTTTCATCCTTATGATTTCCCTGTTGGGTGAGCACAGTTACTAAACTCTTTAGGGAGCAGAACAGATTCCAGTCACAAGGAGTCCTCAGGTGTGCTGCTGGAGCTCCCATACCACCAGCACACAGCAACACCAGGAGCATGTAGTGATAGGACAAGGGGTAATGGATTTAAACCGAAACAGGGGAAGTTCAGGTTAGATATAAGGAAGAAGTTCTTTACTGTAAGGGTGCTGAGGCGCTGGCACAGGTTGCCCAGAGAAGCTGTGGCTGCCCCATCCCTGGTAGTGTTCAAGGCCAGGTTGGACAGGGTTTTGGGCAACATGGTCTAGTGTGAGGTGTCCCTGCCCATGGCAGGGGGTTGGAACTGGATGAGCTTTGGGTCCTTTCCAACTCAAACCACTCTATGAGTCTATGTTAAAAGGAAGGGACAAGCAGCACACATGTGCTGCACAGGAGGGAACATGAGGGCCAGGGAGGGGAGAAGCAAGAGAGTGTGAAAAGAAAAAGGGAACTTCTTACTGAAGGTCTTTATTCATAAACTGCATTCAGGCCAGACATCATCTAACTTCCTTTTCTTAGAGACTGGTGAGATCCCTCACCCTGTCTCTACTTAGGAGAGCCAAAGGGGAAGACACCAGTGATGGGGAGCAGAGCAAGAAGTCCAGCTGGAGTCACTCCTACAGCTCTGTTCAGCAGTTTGGGGTCACAAAGCCTAGACCCTCCTGGCTTCACAAAGAGATCAGGGAAGGTGAATTACATCAGCTCTATTGGAAAATAAGCACATGAATAATTGCTGCCCTGACAATAACTGTGAGCTGAGAAAGCAGCAGTGCTATTGACAGACAGCTGGGCCAAACACTGCTCTCATCGCACCCAAACTGCCCTATCGACACATTGAGAGCATGCTGGTACAAGGTCTCCTTCCCAGGGGCAAATATCCGATTGTCCTATCCTGGCAGGCTGGGAACTGCAGATGGACATGCACAGGGTAGGTGAGGGCATGCTGCAGCTCAGACTGCGGGACAGGAGCTTTCTGGTGGTCCTTCCAGGCCCCTGGTGAGAGATGCTGCAGGTGGGCTTCTGGGCAAACCTGAGCCCTGAAAAGCCTCCTGTGCCAGGGAGGACAGCTGTGGGCCTGCCAGAAGTGACAGCTCTTGCCTCTTGCATGCTCTCTGTCCATCTTCCATGGGCCAATGCGGCTCCTCTCTCCCACAGGGGTGAGAATACTGTCTTGCTTATTTCTGCCTCCACACCCAAGAATGAAGGGGAAGCAGGATGGGAAGCAGAACAGGAACATGACCTTTATGGCTTATACACACTTGGAAGCGTACCAGAACAGATCTTCAGAGATGCTTGTTTAGACTGTCGCTGTAGCTGCTTCAGCAGGCCCCTCTTCATGAAGGGCAGCTCCTGTCTTACATGAGAAGTTTCTTGTCTTCCAGAGCAAGCTTTCACATCAGACCTTCCACCCAGACCTCGGTTTTGGTCCTGCTCACCTGCAAACACCAGTCAGGCTCTGTATGTCAGGGCTCTGAATGCTACACAGCCTTGATGAAGCCCTGCTAAACAGCAGACACACTTCTATAGGAGAGCTGAGTTCTTACCAGCCCCACTCACTGCCATGAGTGCCTGATTACTGGGGTCAAATCACAGCCCAAATAACCAGTACTAGCAGTCCAGGTTTGCAAGCAACTTTACAACCCATCATTTTGTGCCTGAGTCACCTCCAGCTGTGTGTCAGGTATGGGGAGCTCATCTCACCAAGACAAGAACCAGTAGAAGAGGTATGAATCCTTCTTCCTCTTCCTCTCCTCACACCAGGTCAGTTTTTGCCTTTGCACTTGTGCCAAAACAGCAGAGGGGCAGTGGTGAACAGAAGAGCTTCACCTGTGCAGGGAAACCATCAGCTTCATTCCTTTGCTCAAACACCACCTGAGCCTGCACCAGCCTTTCTCAGGGGGATGAACAACATGGCACACTTGTCAGTTTAACCTAGGGTCCCATCCCTCCTTCCAGCCCAGGGGCTGGAGGACACACACATGCAGGTAAAGCACACCGGTCAGCAGCACTGTGCTTTGGCATTCATAAGTGTTTTGGAGGAAACTAATTGAATGTTCATAATACCACTCCAAATGTTTGTCCTAAGAGAACATCCTAACTAATCTGTTTACAGCAGAGGCTTTGTATTGGAGGTTGCTGCTCATTTAGATCAGTATTCAGTGCCAACTTTCACCCCACCCTATTTCTCCCCATTTCCCCTTGTATTCGATGGAGCTGTCAGCATCTTGCCTCCAATGAAAAGAGCATCAATATTCCTTGGCTGCAGGCAGGGAGGCTCTGCACAAAGCCACAGTTTTAACAGTTTAGTGGATGTGCAGACTCATGAACCTGGGAGCTGTTGCTCAACCAGACTTGATGGTTCAGCCCAACCACCTCCCTCCTTTGGTGTGGCCACCAACAGAAGGAAAGAACAGGTCCTGATATGACCCTTGCTGCTTCTGCATAGCCACACCTATGACTAGATGAGAACAACTCATGAACCACAGTGGTTCTCTCCATGGGCTAGAGACTCATTTCTCCAAGTACATCTTCAAGCAACTCTTGTCTTCATGCCTGGGCTTCAAGCAACTTGCCCTCCATGGGATAAATGGCCTCATCCTCAGCTTGGTAACAGGAATCCTGAAACTGGAACTTAGAGGGAAGAAAGGGCTGGGATCTTATTGAGATCAACTCTATTTCTGTCATGTTGACTGAAATAGGCAATTGACCTTGTTCTACTTACGACTACCACAGCACAAGCCACAGCTTGCTTTATCACCAGCACAGGGCAACCCAGGTACAGCAGAGGCTCCTCAGCACCCTCTGGCTGTTTCACAAATCCCACCATGGTTAGTCACTCCTGTGCAGCCAAAGTCAGGCAATAGGGAAAGTGGAATTCATATGAATGGTCTCCAAACTTTCATCTCAAAGTGCTCTTTGTCACAGGACAAGCTTGCCTCCCTCCTCCTCTGCTTCCCTGGGGCAGAGAGCAGTAATTGAACTCATCATCTCCCTTATGCTGATAAAACAAACCAGTTTAACTACAGAGGGTGCTCCCCTTGCCACTCCATTGTACCAAAGTGAACCCCACGCAAGTTTATGCAGCTTTCACCGCAGAGACTTTCCCCTTGAAAGGGATGCCAGTTTAATAAAAGCATCCTGGCTCTATAGAGCCTCCCTCCCATTGGAAAACCACTCCTGGCTTCCTTCTGCTCTCACAGCTCTGGTTTGATCCCACAGCACACCTGGGATCCCCCTTAATTTCATCCCATTGACCATGGTGGGTGATGAGATTTCCCACAGCAGATGCAGGAGGCCAAGCACCTGCTACTCCCTGCAGGGGAGGAGATATGGGACACCAGCTCACAGGTTGATGGTGCCAAGTTCTTTCCTGGGAGGTCGCTAATGCTGTTCACTTGCTGAACCTCTAAAAAGCTGTTGAACCAAGGGCAACAGCACACTCTCTCATCGTGGTTCAGGTGTCCCCTCTTGTGAGGTGAAAACACCACTGAGAGATGAAGGAAGGACATTGAGGGTTAAAGACGGTAGGAGAAAACTACAGATCAATATGGCTCTGGGTGAGCCTGTCTCTGTGGCTTGTGCTTGCAACCAAACTTTGAGCAGGCAGATTACACTCAACACACAAATCTGTAATGGAGCAGTGAGACAGTATAATCAGCTAACCAGTGTAATCGATGCTTGCAATTGATAAAGATTTTAAGGCAAATCCTGCTCAGTTGGCTCATGGGATTGAGGGACTTCCTAAGAGACTTGCACCACTCCTGGTAGAAAGAAAACAATGTGATGTAACCAAGAGAGAAGAGGAAGCTGGCTCCTTCGTGTCCACTTGTGAGAACACAGCAAGCAGTATTTGGCTATAAATACAGATCTTGTGCAAAATGCTTGTATTTGCTCAGGAGGTAGATTGCCCATGCTGGGGTTAGCCTGGCTGCTCCTCATAGGAAATGGCAGTACCCTTCTCTTACCCAGCAAGGCACTAAAAATGAAACCCAGTTTATTTAGGGTTAATATTAATGTTCCAGGCATTACTTACAACTTCTGTTTTCCCACACAGATGATCCTGCAATGGGTGGATTGTGAAACCACAGCTCAGGGACTCACACAAGAGATGTCAGCAGTGGAGATTACACACTGTGGGCTTGCTTCCTCAGCCCACTGAGGATTATCACCACACCTACCATCTACTCACATACCTCCTTGAGAGATTCATTTGCTGGCTGGACCAATAACCATTTTCCTCAGTGCTACCTGCTGAAAGCAATTTGGCATTCAGCTAACAGCTGACCAGTCTCTTTTTTATTTCAGTCCAGTTCCTGCAGTTCTCCTCACCTCTAATGAGCTCCTTGAGCCTTTATACATATCCCATTCTCACTAGGAAGCCACATGGCTACCAAATCCCTACCAGCAAGCAGTGTCCCTGGCTCCAGATTCTAGAAGCACTTCACCCTGCAGCAGGTGCAGTGTATTGGGAAAACATCTCTCAGTGAGATATTCATGCCACAGTTATGTGGCTCCACTAGGAATTCTCTCAAAGAGCATCACCATTGCTTCACTTGTGTCTGCTGGTGGCTTTGATCAACTCAGCCCTTGTTTCTCTCCACAGCAACAAACTGCAGGTATTAGGAAGTGGATGGGCAAGCTTTAATCATAGCCTCCTCTGCATTCTCAAAGCAGCATCTGAACTTGTGGTATTCAAAGAGGTGTGGGACAGGCTCACTATTATAAGGATCACTACCACACATCACCATATTGCTCCATCACTTCACCATGGTGGCCTTTTGCTGTAACACATGGTTATCCTTTGAGCTCTGGCTGGAAAGAGTCATTCCAGATGAAAACAGTGGTAGTGCCCACAGCACCCACATGACAACAACCCCACCAACCCCTAGGCTGGCCTCCTTCCTCACCACTGAAGAACAGTTTACAGTAAGCTCATAGCAATGGACCTTGTATGTCCTCACAGCATTAGCAGCACACTGACCAGTGCATGAGGTAAGGAAAATAGGACCTGGCACTCTGCAAGCCACTCAGATGGTGCCATACTCCAGAATTGGCCCTGTGGGCTCCAGAGCAACCATCTGAGAGACAAGACCCCTTCCAAAGGGGGGTCACTGCTGGTACAGATCCCAGCTGTCTTAAAACCAGACTGCTTAGGACATAAAAGGGTGAAGAGCAGACCCAGAAGGAAAAATCCAGGGCAGATGCCTCTCATCCCCCAGATCAAACCAGTAAGAGTGTGCCAAGACATCTGAATTTCAGGTCTTTGTGAATCCTGCATCAGCACCAACATACTAGGAATGGCTGATGCATAAACAATGCCTGTGTGTTTTTTACCAGTGTTTCCATATTCTGCTTTTATAAACATGCTTAAAGAACACTGTTTCCCCTCCCTCTTCTCCAAAATAAGACCACTAATTACACAGATCTAATAATAAAGATACAGTAAACTTGCAGGGCTTTGTATGTTATTTACGAGGTGGTGACTCAGCCTTAAAGCACCCTGGAAGCCAGTGTAAGTGGCTGTAACCTAGCAGAAGAAAAAGGTTTGATAGCAAAGGCAAGTAAAACATTGACCTGTACACCATGACAGAGCACTGTGCAAATATTTCTAAGCCATGCCAATCATTCGTGATGCATCAGACAAGTCAAGTGTATTTCCTCAAAGAGGAGAAGGGTTTTTCCTGGCTGACCAAGTACATTTACTATTAGTCTGATTAAAGCAGTTTTCAACTATGACTAAGCCCATCTGGCCAGCAAGAAAGTAAATAACAGCTTTTTTTCATCCCCCTGCCAGATGCAGCAATAGTATGGCAACCACCATCGCTCCAGGTATCACTGGGGCTGCTCTGAATCCTACCAAGGGATTTTCATTGAGGATTTCAGTCCTCTTCCTTTCTAGGCAGCAATACCGTGTGGCTGAGGCACCCAAACCACCCCGATGAGGGACCCAACTGTCGCTGCCTAAATTAGACACTGCCTCCCCCCCCCCCC
>NDXB01009516.1:84049-108929 GCA_002631895.1 Agapornis roseicollis
CCCCCCCCCCATCCCTCCCCCAGTGCTGATGTACTCCCACAACACTTGGGATTCCCTTTTCTAATGCAAATGTGATTTGGAGACAACATCTGAGCCATTTCTGGGGAAAACGGCCCCAAAGCCTCCATGCTGAGGCACACACATACCCAGGCCGAGCACTCTCCTGTCAGAAAATAGGTATAAATTCAATGCAAGGAGGGACAGAAGACAATTTACCAGAGGTCCAACAACCTTTTCGTTGCTTTTTATATCCCTATGTAATGACTTCATGCTCAGATTGCAAAGAGTTCTTTTTTGTTCCCCTTAGCTGTGCTTCAGGCTGTGCAGACACTACCACAATGTACACGTTAAACAGTCGTTGGCAGTACACTATAATCACCCAGGAATGCACTGGTTGTCACATGGGGCTTTGCTCAATACAGCTGTTAGCTGGCCCAGCTGAACAATAAACATGTGAAGTATGGCAAATGTTCTTCAAGAGGGAAGGTTTGTTATTAATGTAAATACAAAAGGACTCTTGAAACAGCCCCAAGGCTTCAGCTTCACTTGAAGAGTGCCTGAAGTTATAAAGCTGGAAAATACAGAAGTTGAAAACCGAGATGTTATTTCCCTGTTACTCAAGCAGTGAGAATTCATTTAAAAATATCTGTATGACCTCAGGGGAGTCACAACCACAAACCCCAGAAGATTAAAGAAAATAAGCTTAAAATACCTTCCTCGCAGAGTCATGCATTTCTTTCCTGATTGTAAGAAGTGATGGGCAAACCTCAAAAGGTCCAGAGGTTTGGATTCATCTCCAGAGCAGCTGATGCCTTCTCAAAATCTCCCTCAGGGAAGATTTCTGCTCACATTTATTTGGAACAAGAAAGATGATAAGGTTTGAGCTGATTCCCTTGCACTGCCAACCCAAGTCCTTCATTACCTACTTGCCCACATTGATTCTCACTAACACAAATAATCAAGCCTCCAAATCCAATACCACTAGCAGCAACGTTGGCCAAACCACAGAGGATGTCAGAAGCTGTGAAGAACCCACAGAGAGTTGTTCAGATGGCATTTTCTGTGGATAAAGAGTGCTGGGAGAGATTAAAACCACTGAGAGCCATAAAACGAAAGAAAATGCAAGAAGCCGGCTTTCTCACAGGGCGCAGTTTTCCCTACCAGAGCTACTCCTCCCATCATGCCAGCTTACCAAGAGCTGATTGCATTTGCACAGCAACCAGCCAGCGACTTGCTTTTTAAAATGTATATTTACTCTGAATTACATGTTTTCTGGCGTCAGTTTTAGAGGCAGATAAAACTTAGCTGCAGCCAGCAATAGCTTCCGAATCAGCTATCACCCGTGCCTCAGTCAACAGAAACCTTTAATTAAAGCACTGAGTTACACAGGTCCTGGTTACCATATAACTAGCAGTATCTTCAAATATTTGGATTGCAAATGATCTTCATCACTTGGAGACAGGCATCATCTTTCCTACTCCATGTCGAAGGCTTTGCAGGCATTTTGTAGGTGTCTGGCAATAAGGAACGACAGAAGGAAGTGCTGATAAGGCGCTGCAGCTCAGCAATAAGGTAGTGCAGGAAAAATACAGCAGATACACAATGATTTGTGATCTCTTATTTTCCTTGGGTTTGGAACAAACTCTAGGATCTCTGCACTTAAATTATCCCAGACCTGGATTTGATGGTACTACCAGCCATGAAGATCATTTATGCTCTGGCTGAAATCACAAAAAGATGCTGATTTTACAGTACTTACTACCCAGCTGCTTTTAATAGTCTAGAACTATTTATTTATAAGTGATATCTTAAGCATCCTATTTAATTTTGTTCTTCAGATCCAGGAGAGAGGACTTGCATATTAAAAAAGAGCACTGGACATTAGGAAAAGTATTTATGGAGGAAAAGAACAACTAAAGAGATTCCTATTAGCTAGATAAAAAACATCAAATGTGCTAAATCAGTAAGTATTCTGATTAGTATGCAGTAAGTATCTGCTCAGTCTAAACAGGCTGAGCCTGCTAAATCACTCCACAGGCCAGATGTAAAATGGTATTTGGCCTATTAAGTAACTTTAAATTCTTATTTATATCAAAGCAATAAGTATATCTATACTTTCTTTGCAAGCTTCTACTATGAATGCTCTCTGCCTCTTATTCCTTTACTTTCAGTCACAAAGTATAAGCCTGCTGTCTGTAATCCACTGTTACAATACAGGCCAAACAGGACCCCTCAATGAAGGAGTGGACAAGAGAAGCAGCAGAGCTGAAGCCCATCAGTGCTCATGGAGCAAGCAGCAGATGAGGAAAGCCATATTCTTTTACCAGATCCAAAACCTGCCTTCTGTTGGGTTCTGAGCAAATCCCCCGAGGCTGGATTCTCAGACAAATACTCAGAGGGATTCAGGTTAATCTTCACTGAAACCCTCAAGCATTTACCTGTTCAAGCACTGGGGGGGAAAACACTAAAGGCTTCCCTGCCTGGTATTAGACATACGGCTATATTTAGAAATCTTGCCTACCTCATCCAAAGCTGTGAAATAATTCTATTTACCCACTCCAAAAAGCACTTTGAGGTCTCTGAGTTAGGTTTCATTTCAATAAAGCATTTTAGCAGAGGAGGAGCATCCAAACCAGAGCCTCTACCTGCCACCAAGCCCTAGAGGAACATGTGTTCATGAGATCCCTCATGTTTATCAGGCCCACCAGAAAATCTCTGCATGATGAGAGCTAGAGTTTCCCTGGTGGAACCTACTGATATCCACCCTAAGCCTCAGATGTAAACTAGAGGTCTCCTTCATTTTCCATTTTCCTTGAGGGATGAATCCAGCAGGTCCCCTCCTATGGTCATCATCTCTCCAAAATGAAACTTTAGAGATGTCACCTCCTGCTCTAGCCTTTGTATAACTGCATTTTTACAGCATGACAGCCTATTGCCTGCCTTCTCATGGGGCATTTAATTGCCAAATGCAGTCCAGATTAGAAACAGTATTGGTGAAGAAGGGAAATAGAGATAAGAGGAGCTCTCCACCTCTCCCCTTGGAGCTCTGTCACCATGTAGTAAAAAAATCACCATTCAAGGGACTAGATAAAAAGAGGGAGAGAATGAGCATTCAGGGGACATCAGACTGGTGCCTGGTCAGGATGGACTGGTCCCTGCTTGTGAAGCTGTGTTTGGGTTTTAATCAATGAGCACTGAATGTTAAGTGTATAAACAGCCACTGACAGAGTGCTGATCTGGGCCAATGGCTAAGAGGATGCTATTAAAATGCAGCAGACATTGCTTCATTAAGAACCACGCAGCACAAAGTGCCCTGTATTGCAGGGCTATGCATGAGGCACATTGGCTTACCTTGGAAAGGTTAGAAAGGGGTAGGTGTGAACCAAAGCCCATTCATCTCAATGGGGAGGTTTTCACTGATTCACTGAGGTTGGATAAGGTCATTATGGTGATTTTATTCTACGCTGGGACTTATCCCCAGTTCTGTAACAGGTACCCTTCTGTTGGTTTGGGGTTTTCTTGTGGGCTGCGCTTTTAAATCCTAAATCACTGTATTGGTTAAAGAAGCAAGAATGCATTCAATGCAGTGCAGATACAGCTAGGAAGTCCCCCCTCCTCTAATTAAAACTATTCATTTGCTCATTGTGTACTGAGAAATATAACACAACAGGAAACAACTGTCATATCAAACACCTCTTTATGGTAATTGTGGTTAAATACAACTTTTTAATGGTAACATACTTACACAGGTTTGGCAACAGATCACAGAATCAACTAGATAGGAAAAGACCTTTAAGAACATCAAGTCCAACCACTACCCCAGGACTGCCAAGGTCATCACTAAACCATGCCACTCAGGGCTTTGTCTACACGGTTTGTGAACACTTCCAGGGACGGTGATTCCACCACTTTCCTGGGAAATACGTTCCAGGACCTGATTACCCTTTGCTTTTAAATAGTCTCTCCAGCCATCCTTGTACTCCTTGTGGGGTGACTGTCCCGTCCACAAGTGATAGATCCTCTTTTTTCCCTGAGAACAAGCATTATCTCCCTGTTCAGCCAGCCTGGTCTCTTCCCCACCAGTTTGATTTTTGAGACATAGAGACCACCTGCTCCTGTACCTTGAGCATTTAATTCTCGAAGAGCATCCAGCCTTCCTGGATCCCTCTGTCCAACAGTAGTTTCCCAAGGGACTCTCAACCAGCACCTTAAACAGGCCAAATTCATCCTTCCAGAAGGGCAAGGCAGCAGTTCTGCTGACCTTCCTGACCTCACCACCAGGGATAGAAAATTCAACCATTTCCTGATCACTTTGCCCAAGACGGCTTCCAACCATCACATCACCGACCTGCCCTTCTCTGTTCGCTAACACCAAACCCAGCCATGCATCTCCCCTAGTTGGCTCACTCACCAGCTGGGTTAGGGAGTTATCTTCCACACCCTCCAAGAACCTCCTGGACTGCTTCCTCCCTGTGGTGTTGTACTTCCAGCAGACATCTGGTAGGCTGAAGCCTCCCATGAGAACAAGGGCAAGCGATTGTGAAACTTCTCCCACTTGTCTGGAGAACACTTCATCTGTAGCTTCATCCTGGCTAGGTGATTTAGAAGCAAAAATAAGTAATCACTTTTCCTGGAGGGCCACCAAAATGGCAGGTTTCCCAAGTCAATCAGTCCACCCAGGGACTGGGAATGCAGAAAGCAACTCGGTGCTGCAAGCAATATGACAATCTATTTATAATGGCACAGTGTGCGAGGCTGAGAGGAGAAACCGCAGCTGTTGTAGAAGGACTGTGAGTGACTGATTGCTTCTAACAAAATGTATTGACAGATCAGAAGGAAGCACAAGTTTCACTGCCTGGCTGAACCTCTTTCCATAGTACAAGTGTGGTGCCAGCTTGAAAGAAATCAGGTGCTACAGCTAAAAATGCCATATTACAAGGCTAGCCTCATTTCAGAAGACCCCATGAGAGCATCCTGAAGGACAGAGAGCATCCCTAAGTGCTAAATAATAGTCCTGCCTCTTCAGTTCTTGGAAGAGCTTTGCTTCCTGTTTCCTTATTTACTTCTTTTCCAGCTGCTGTATGTATTTCTATGGGCTGTTAAATAACAGTCCCACCATCCTAAGGGAAGGCTGCTTGCCAGTGCAGAAAAGCAAATGATTCCTGCATTCTATGTACAGCACATTACACGTGCCAGATGTTATAAAGACCACTATATTTAGGATCAAGGACACAAGAATTTGCAAACAGCAAAATTATCAAAGCACCCAAAGCCAAAGGACTTTGGAGAACCCATGATCCAACAGCTGACCCACCCCCAGGAGTCTCAGGCCTGTGCTGTGCTTCCCACCCCAGCTTGAAAGGGCACAAGGACCACATCCTGCAGTAGCAGGATGGGGCTTCCTTAGCAACATATTCAAGGCCCTACATCCTTTGTATAGACAAACAGAAAACACATTTAGTGAAATGTGCTTTATCAAGTAGGATGCTAAGCATGATCTTTCTGTTAATATAAGCAAGGGGACTTTTTGCTCATTGATGTGGTTAACTGTAGTCTGCCTTTTAAATCTGTGCTCATGCTTTCCCTGCAAGAAGATAATCTAGGCCTGATGGCTTCCTTCCTACACCTTTATCTACTACATAGTCAACTGAAATCTGGGGAACAGAGAAGAGTCTGATGAGAAATTTCTTGCATGTACATAGATGTATTTTACACCCTTGATGTCCTTGGAGTGTGCATACGGGTTCAAACCTGAACAGGGGAGGTTTAGATTGGATATACGGAAGAAATTCTTTCCTGTTAGGGTGGTGAGGCACTGGAATGGGTTGTCCAGGGAGGTTGTGAGTGCTCCATCCCTGGCAGTGTTCAAGGCCAGGTTGGATGAAGCCTTGGGTGACATGGTTTAGTGTGAGGTGTCCCTGCTTATGGCAGGGGGGTTGGAACTAGATGATCTTAAGGTCCTTTCCAACCCTAACTATTCTATGAACTATTTGATGAACTATTTTCCACAGTCACACTCACCCCTAGAGCAATGGAAAGAAACCTAGTCCTCAGCTTATGCATCCCACTGTACTGACTTCCTTAAAGGCACATATCAGCAGACACTTAGGAACCCTTAGGGCTCTTGATTACAGAAACTCAGAACTGAAGAAAGCACCCAAGCAATTTACTTGTCCTCCCACTGCTTTGTCTTTCCCCATCTGCTCCAGATCACTCTCTGACACATGAAGATCTGATGCACACACTCAGGCCACGGCCAGTACTGCTAATTCCATTGGGTTGCTTTCAGCTAGCACTGTACATATGGAATATATATCACTTCTACATATTTCCATGCAGCTGGAAGAATCCCCTGATGATACGGTAATGATATGGGCACACAGAGATGACACCGCACAGTGGTGGGGTCACCCCAGAATTGAGACAAAGCTGAAGGAGACTGCAGCACATCATTAAGGAACGGACCAGGTACAAGATTGCTGCAAAACAGCTTCATTTTCACCTTGCTCTAGCATGGGAAGTCACATTTATGCACAAACACTGCACCTGCAAGATGGGTCTTTATTTGTGCTGTTTGTGAAGAGGTTTTTGCTCTTCATGTCATACAGAAATCTCTCTCTCTCTCTCACTATATATATATATAATATATATACACAGTGATATGATGCTACCTGCTCTCCCAGCCCTGCCCAGTAGCACAGAATGGCAATCATCTTTTGTTACCTCTGTCGTAGTTTAAACCCAGCCAGGCAGCACGTTCACTCACTCAACCCCCCCCCTCCCCTCTTGCCCTCCCCTCTTTCCTCCCCACTCCCGGAGGGATGGGGAGGAGAATTGAAGGAATGCAACTCCCACGGGTTCAGATAACAACAATCCAGTCACTATGGTATAACACAAATCACTATTGCTATCACCAATAATAACAACGACAAGGAAAACAAGGGAAGAGGGTACGATACCACCCACCGAAAACGAGCCCGACCGGAAGTTCCCTTTTCTTCTGGGTAACTCCATGACGTGCTATGGTATGGAATACCTCCTTGGTCAGTTTGGGTTCTGTCACTCCTTCCTCCTGGCCCCCCCTCCTCCCCGGCAGAGCATGAGGCTCACAAAGTCCTTGGTCAGGGCAAACATTGCTTAGCAACAACCAAAAACATCGGCCTTATCAGCCTTGTTCCCAGGTTAAGTCAAAACACCAGCTACTGAGGAGAAGAAAAACTGACTGCAACTGCTGAACCCCGGACAACCTCCCAGATGTGTAGCCAAGGCATGGCAATTAGATAAATCTATACACATACACATAGTCCTAGCAGACCATATTCTTTCTGTGTAAGAAAATTAGACAGCACCTTTCATCAGACCCCTGTAAGTGTTGGGGTAGTCAAGAGAAACTGGGAGAGAACTCTTAGAGTGCCTCGTTCCAGCAGGCTAGTGCCAGAGCAGGAAGCTATCTAGGCATCCTGAGAAACAGTGCATGCGGCTTCAGGGGATTTTTGCTTTTAGAAAGTTTCCACTTGCATCTTTCAAAACTTTCTCTTTTAAGACACCAATTGAACAATTTAAACGATGTCAGAGAAAAACCCTAATTCTGGTGCCCTCTGGAAACCTCAGGTCAGATCCACAGCTCTGCTGCAAGCACTAATGCTCTCTAGCCATTGCCAAGATATGCCAGATGCACATAGATGGTCTGAATACATCAGCAGTGATAACAAGAAGCCAATGCAATTATATTTCAGTCTTCAACACTGAAGAACGAATTAAAACAGTGCTTTAAAACTGAAATTAATTTATACCATTAAGAGGTACCTTTACCTCTTCAGGTTAGTGCAATAAGGCCTTACTGCAATTAAAATTAAACCTCATAGGATGTCAGTAACTAAATACAAGCAAATGAAAGACTTCCTTATTAGCCATTCTTTGGCCTCATCTATACTGTAGGACCTGGAAGCTTGCAGGACCACGGATGCCCCACCTCCATGCTAGAAGGAGGCCAGGTATATAGGGTCAATACGTGAAAGAAAACCAACTAACATAGGCCAGAAGGCAGCTTCAGCATGCTCCATCCAGGTTTATGGGGCACCAGCAGAACATTTCTGCCCCACAGTTTACCCACAGTCCCTCTAAGAGGTTGTGTCAGATCAGAAGCTGAAAGAGCACGATTTCTCCAGTCCATTACAATATGTGGCAAGAAGACATCACTCCAGGAGGATCAGAAGCAAGAACACACAGCAGCTGGAGCAGCTTATAGCAGTGTGCTATAAGCACACTGGCTCTAGAGCCCCCAGCAATCCATTCTCTATGGTTTCCTTCCCAGACTGCATGCACCCATTCCACTGGGGTGAATGGATGCAATGAAGCATGGACATTTACAGCAGCAGGTAGGTACCCCATGGATTCAGGTTTACATTGCAGATAAGATACTGATAGCTGCCTTATGTAGCAGTATCTTGCTTCTGCACCAAGTCAGCAGCTAAACCCATGTGGAGAGGATGAATAACACCTCCTGTTAAGAACCCCAGAAGCACTCTGATAAGGAATACCCACACTAAGATGAAGGTGGCTCCAGTTTTGTAGCTGGATCCTGCACATATCTCTTCCAGTGCAGTCTTTTTGTTAGTCATATTTTGATGGGTGCCAAGATCTAGCTACAAAGAGCATTGTATAACTCAGACATGGAAAAAGTTACTTCTTTGTGGTATCACATTTTATATGAAAAACCACTTCCCCTCCTGCATAGCGAAGCAAGAAAGCGTAGGCTTTGGTTTTATCAGTCACTGCATCTGCATCTCCTGAACAAGCTGAAAGTCTGTGAGCCAGAAATGTGCAGTTTATGGTCTGAACCTTTCCCTCTTTCACATTCATGTAAATCTGAAACATCTATAGCTTCATTGGGGTTTAAAATGGTGGAAATGATGAATGCCAGAATTTTGCCTTTTTCATTCAAGAACAATTTGTTTCACTTGAGGAAGTTATTTCTCAAACCATGCCAACAAACTACATTGAGTTCCACTGTGCTGCTGCACATAGGTTCAGGGTAGGTTAAAGGCGCATTTCTTGCTCCAGGCTATCATCATGGTTCTGTAGTGACAGTGGTCTCTGGGGAAGAGGAAGCATTTGCTGTTTCTCACCATCTTTCTGGCTGGTCTCTTCTGGTCACAGCCAGAGCCTGGCTTGACCATTTAAAGAACCAACCTTTGTCTCTTCTGGCACTTGTTATTACTTCCACTTACTGTTATTACAGTAGGAAAACAAAGTATTTGTCTTAAGGTTATCTCTATACCCTGAATTTTCACTAGGAGAGTATACAGTGGCCAGGTGTACCTTTCTATCCTTTATCTCATGCTACTTCTTACACGTTCAGATATCTTCAAGAGGGACTTCACTTCTTCAGTGCCTTTTCCCATTTGAGCTATGTATAATACTCAGTGTATTTCTGTGGTCATCCCCATCTTTTTCATCTGCCTATTTGCTTAGCTAGCTGTCTGGTTTCATATTTCTAGTTCGCATTTAAGCAGGCTGGATATTTCCCCTTTGTCTTTCCCCATAGTCACATACATCAATCCGAGTTTCTTCTTGCTGTTGTGGCAGATAGGAGAGAAATATAGATAAAGCCGTGCCTACTAATACTTCCAAATTAGAAATGTACACCACATAGGTTGGCTATATCAGTCTTAAGATGTGATAATAGTTTGAAAGAGAATATAGGTATGTAGAGTATTATAAAGAAAACATAACATCTTGTACTTACATTGAGCTCTTCACAGGAGCTACAGTATGGCTAATACTAATACTAATAAAGCTAATATCCCTGTGAGCTAAAGGCCTGAGTTTTATTATAACCATTTAACAGATGGATAATTTCAGTTGTAGAAAAGACAGAATAATTTATATAGAAATTGCAAACGTTTTGATAGCAATTCACACATAACACTTCCCTCAGTGAGCTTCTTTAAGAATAAGATTCACACATTCAGGAGATGTTAATAACTGGCCTAATTGCTGAGGGTATTTAATTCATTGATTTTAATAAGGTATGACAATAGCTGATGAACGTGTCATCAGAATGTCACTGCTATCACTTTCCCTGTGGCCTCCCAGCTTCCCAGCATTCAGAAAACAGCTTCAGCATTCCCATTTCAGTTTTTCAATAACAAATCTCAGATCTCTAGCCAGCCTTGGATATTATATTACCAGTCCTTTTCAGAAACATCATCATTCATACATCCTGCACTAAATGACTAAGTAGAAGGCCAAACCATCCATCACCGGAGTTACTGTCTACCACACAGAGCTGCCACTAGTAGGAAAGGGAGATCCAATGCTTTCTTCCCAATCTTGTTATTCCCATCTCTGATTTCTGACAATGGGACAGATTTGTTGGATGATACCTTCTAACACTCTTTACCCCAGAATTTTGCCCTTAGAAGCCTGAGACACCAAAGCCTATGATTACAGATCAGTTTCTACACCATGCTTGTGATTTTTCATACTCAAAGTTGCATTTTATAACAATATTTTATATAAAAGGTTGAACTCTGGGGAGGGTTTAAATAAAACCCCTCCAGGAATTACTTGGTTTGTTGACTGTGAGGAGGAAAAAAACCCCACAAACCCACAAATTTTCCAACTTTTTAGAAGCATTTTAAACAAGTCCAACTAATTAGAGCCTGATCAAAGCCAAGTGGAGCCCTCTGGAGCAGCTGCATTCCCTATATTCATGAAAATCAGGCCATTGAGAGAGTTATTTAAATAAGGAGTATTGGAATTAAGCCAAAGCCTTTTGAAATCAGTGGGACTTCTGAATGACTTCAATGCAATTTGTATCATAGCTTTAGAAAACGACCTTTTATTATTTAAGTCATAGTTGCTGCTGACTGGTGCAATATGGATTGAGAAGTTCTGCAGTTGCAAAATCTACAATATCGATTGTTGCAATTGCAGTCAAGTCATAATATCAAAATAGGGTGTATAAATTCACACAGAACTGTTTAAGTTGAAAGAAACCTCTTGAGATCACCTAGTCAATGCCCCGCTCAAGAGGGCCAGGGCCAGTTAGAGCAGGTTGTCTGAGACTGTGTCCAGTTGGGTTTTGAGTATCTCAAAGGATGGAGACTCCACAACCCCTCTGGGCAACCTGTGCCACTGCTTGACTACCCTTACAAGTAAAATAAGAGAAAAACTCAAGCATTTAAAGTTTTCACCTTGTCCACCAAGCTAGTCAACTCACTGTAGAAGGCAATGTGGCCGCTCAAGCTCATCTGCTATCTTATCCTTTTCCTATCATTCTCCTGTATTCTAATCTCCTATCCTACCAGATATTGGGTTGGGTATCCCCTGAGGGCCTATGAACGTGAAGTTTCCTTCAGTTGTTTGAAGGCCTCATCTATTACTTCTTCCTATTCAGGAGGTCCAGAGCAGAGATCCACAACAAGAGTACCCATATTAGACTGTTTGCTAATCTTGACCTGTAAAACCTTGGCTAACTCCTGGCCCATTCCAAGGCAAAAGTTGTGGAAAATCAATTCACAAGTCCCTGTAATTAAGAAGGCACATAGGTTTGTAGTGATTTCTACTTCAAAAAAAAAAAAAAACAACAAACCCAAGCCAAACACCCCAAAACACAAACATGAAACTCCAAAACTGAGTGCACTGTTCCAAATGACAAAGGTATTCCACGGAAGTTCACTATGCTCAGTCAATCTTCAGGTTTGGAATGTTCTGCCTGGTAATACTAAACACTCAAAGACTGCTTATCTCAAAGGTTTTCTATCTGACCTTCGATGACAAAGACTTAACAGTGATGCTGCAGGCCCGAATTAAGCGCCACCAAAACGTTTCACACATTAGAATGAGAAGTGAGTTTTGGAGAGGTACAGAGCATGAATGTGATAAATTGGGAAGGAGCTCTGGAGGCAGTGTTTGGAGCAGTGGCATCGCTGGTGATTTCACAGCAACTCCAATGTGTTCTCAAGCATTGCTGCTGTTGTACATGGCACTGTGGTGGAAGATCCTGCACATGGACTGTGACACCCATCCTCTGAAGCCAACAGTACCGAGACAACATGCAAGACTCCAAGCCCTGCTTGTTATTATCCAGAAGTTGTAACCAGGGTTTGCAGAGAGTGCAGACTACCAAGCAGGTCCATAGGGACAAGGCAGTTCCAAGATCAAGCTAGAAACTTGAGTTCAGGGGTCAGGACCTGGCCCCAGATCAACAGGGCACTTGGTCAGGCAGGACCAAGGGCAACAGCAGGCTAAGGAAGTACCCCCAAACAAAGGGAGCCAAGGGTCTCCAGCTCCGCTCAGGGTTAGGGAACCGACCTGCAGCCAACCCACTTGGAGAGGGGAAGGTCAAGGTCAGGGCCAAGAAGGTCCTTGATAGGCAATCCAGAGACATCTGGATATAGGGCAGCCTTCCTATTTGTGAGGCAGCATTCACAGAACGGGATCATAGAATCATTCTGGTTGGAAAAAGACATGTAGGATCATCAAGTCAACCGTAAACCTACCACTGCCAAGTCCACAGTAGGCTATGCCCCTAAAAACTTATTTGCCCCAAGGGAAGATAGCTCTTTTCCTTTAATTTTGACATGGTGAGGTCCTTCTCAGGTCTTGTTTCTATGCTTTTCAGCTTCTTCATTACTTCACAGGGCTATTTCTGATACTCTAATAATAGAGCACGCTGTAATTCTCATGACTAACACATAATTCTTGATGCACTCCAGGTCCTACCTCTGCCTGTCTGGAGTTCAGTCTTGACTGTCTAGCAATTGCTGGAAATGAAACTCAGACAGAAACTAAGCAATGCTTGACTGAGCATAGAATTTATGATTCAATTCTCTGCCATTACATACGGCTCAATTATCTCCTGCCTCTTTCAGAGATCTGGATATGCACAATAATAGATACTACCAAGACCACACAAGAAACAGACTCATACTGTGTCTGAACCCAATGCCCTTCCTTTGGTTTCCCATTTAACTCCTGCATGACAGTCCCAGTTGGCTGATGTCCCCAGGTAATGCTGCCTTGGTTAAAGACCCACCATAGTACCACTCTACAGAGAATTTGAATCTAAACATTTCTACTGCATATTAGTCTGATGCCTCAGTTTGTCCATTTGGATAGCATTTTGAAAACAAGCTGGTTTACTGCATCATGATCAGAAGGTTTGAGAAGAAAGAGCTCCACTGCTTTCTCCAGCCAGGAATAAGTGGGATTTGGGCAGTCCAGCATTTACACAATGATGGAAAAGAAAGGGCAAGCAGAGGACTGCATTACAATGGTATGTGTTTTATAAGGTTACACATATTATATAAAATGGACTATCCATTTACAGACAATGTATAATATGAATTATTGATACATATATAAAACCTATATTGATTCCTCCCTCTCCAGCCCTCTTGTCTATGTAAAGATTTCACAGGGACATCTGTATTTTTGGAAAGTGCTTTAAGGCATTTCTTGTAAATATGCTGGAAATATGGAAATTGATTGACTGACTGACCTCATTGTGAGGCCACTGTCAATAAAGCACATTGACAAGTTATCAAGAGACATAAACCAATGCCATCTATGCCCTTTCCCCAAGAGGCAGAGGCACTTTCCCTGACTTGTGATAGCTCATTTGCAAGTCTCAAGGTCACAGGGGCTAAATCTCCATCACCCAGTACCATCTATCCTTGATGTGTCTTCCTGATTGCTGTTTAACCAGCAGTGATGGAAGCTTGTGATCAGAATATGGAAGCTTACCAGCAAAAGCATGTCTGGTTTGTACTGAGGCTGCACAAAAATCAGGTTTGTTCCCACTGCTTTAGAAGTGGCCCCTTCCTGTTGTGACACTGACAGAAGGCTGCTCAGCACCACGCACCATCAGGTTCTGCATCACAGGGACAATGCTGCAACCCCTCTGGCACCCACATCCCATTCCTAGGCTAGATGAAACCTTGAGTCCTATCTTCCAGCAGCATTCAAAGGAAGCAGGACTCCAAAGACAGGGAACTACTCCCTGATCTTTGCTATTAAGCGAAGGTGCTACATTATTTTTCTATCTTTCTGTTGTTCAGCGTGATGGCAGTCTGATATTGCAATGGCAAGCAATGCCATGACAAGCTGGAATGGTGCCTCAGACACTTCCTTTATTGTTCATGATCCCATCTCAAAATTGTTAGCAGCTAAGACTAATGAAACCATCTGATCATTTAAGCTAGCTTGTAAACCATTGCAGTTCCTTCAGATTCACATACTCATTCTTCTGCTAAACTCACTAATCTGTATGCACTGGTATATATTCATTTCCTAAAAGATAGCCTGTCTTGTTATGAAGACATCCAGAGATGAGAATCCACTGCTGCCATTAACAGTTTTCCTAGTGATTGATCAACACAGACCAGTAAAAACATCTCTTAACTTTTAGTTCAAATGGCTTCAGCTCTCAGTCAGAGGTTTCTGCTATATGGTTTTTCCTACTAAATTCAATACCCATTTGGATTCAGTAACTGCTGTATTGCCTGTGTATTGGGTATTCCATCATAGCCAAGGAACCTCTAGATACTATTTTTTGATAAATGAAGTGTGATGAGTTCTTCAAAGTCTTTTTGGACAACATTTTCTCCAAACACAATCATTTCCTATGCTTTTTTCTGACCATCTTTTTCAGCACATTTTCTTTAAAGGAGATCAACACAACCAGACTGTTTCACTATTGTGCCTACCAGTATTATCAACTGATGCTGCCAGGACAAGGAAAACCTCAATCCACCCCAGTTTGATGCCAATGAACTGCCTGCTGTGGAAGATCAGGCTCAGGACCATCCAAGGAACCTCAAGGTGCACAAGTCCATGGGACGTGACAAGATGCATCCAAGTGTCCTGAAGGAACTGGCAGATGTAGTTGCCAAGCCATTACTGATCACAGTTGAGAAGTTGTGGCACTCTGGTGACGTTCCTGCTGACTGGAAAGGGGGAAAGGTAGACCCCATTTTTAAAATGGGAAAAATGGAAGACCCCTAAATCCTTTTAAGGGGTGCTGCTTTCTATGATATCATTATTCATTCTATAAGGCTGGTTTGCATTTCTCCATGTTCATTACTTTGGAAATGGCTGTAAGTATACTTACTTTGTTCGGGGCACTGAGAAAGTGACTCTCACTGCTCAGTGTAGCTGAAAAATCCTTAGCATAATTTACCAGTGCTAGTCAGAGGGAAATAAAAAGGTGTTGAACTGGAATTTTCCTTGGAGTTTCCCTAACCCAAACGTTTTGGGAAAACAGTTCATTTTCAACAAAATCATAATAGATAGGTCTATTAGGGGGTCTTCACCCTCGTCTTCCTGCATAGGAAATACAAGAAGTTACAAATTCCATTCCAAATCAGAGCATTCCAACTCCATCAACCTACAACAAAACCCCAATTGGAAGTCCAAGTCCTCTGCAAAAGAGGATCACCTTTCTCCAGAGCTCCAGCACTTGCCCCTCTACCAATCTTGGTGCCATCTGCAGCTTCTCATTACCAAACTGGAAAAGCCATTGTTTATATGGAGAGTAACATAAGGAACATCTCTAACGTCTTTTTAATCTGTTCTGAATGTAGTTTAGCAGCTGGGGACAAGGAGCTGAGCCAGCCCAAGGAGCTCAGCCAACTCTGTGGACCATCAGTGAGTGATGATTCTTGTTTCCAGAGAGGGAAATCCTACACGATTTGTCTCTGTTTACTTCTTCTGGTTGTGCCTCCTCATTAACACTCCTCAAAGTGGTGCCAGTTAGCTTGCCTTGTATTTCAGTGTACACGGTATGACCATGCCTAGGGTTACATTCTCCACCACAATAAATCAGTATATTGTTCAGTGATGCTTTGTGTTAACTTTACCAGTATCTTGAGATCCAAGGAAGAAAAGGGGCAGCAGCTATCTTTTTCTTTTCAAATAAAAGACTATTTAGATGGGTTCCAAGTTCTCCTAGTTTGAAAACAGATGCTAATCAGCATGCATTTTGAGATGCACAACCATACCACACAGAGGGTGAAATAAGGATCA
This sequence comes from Agapornis roseicollis, assembly GCA_002631895.1. NCBI lineage: Eukaryota > Metazoa > Chordata > Aves > Psittaciformes > Psittacidae > Agapornis > Agapornis roseicollis. Next base: position 100,085 of record NDXB01009516.1, read on the forward strand.
GACAAGGGCATGAATAACTCATCCCTCATAACAGTGGAGGTGTAATCTGTGAGGCAGAAAAACTGATTTTGTGATTTGCTTATAGTAGGCATTTTAGAAGTCTTTTTCCTCTCCCTTTCTTGATTCCATCTTTCCTTAGTATATTTACTCTTTTACCACTTGATCAGAAACATCCTGAAAAAACATCAGAAAATTTAATCTGCTAAGAAGTCCTGATGAGAAACCCTTCCCTATTCCCTTTAGACAGATAAACATGAGCAGGACTCATTAGATGGTAGTTGTTCAGGATGTGAGAGCCATTAGGGTTAGCTGGGGCAGGCAGTGAGGCTGCCAATGTGCAAAGTAATCCTTCTTCTCCAAATGAAGATGAGGCTCAGGGTAATTATGGCTAAGCCACAGATTTGTGACAGGCCTCCTACATATATTGGCATCACTAGTTGCTCTCAGCCAGGGAAAGGTAACAGGATTCCCAGGGTTCCCTGAGAATCCCATTCCAATTATCAGCTTTTTGAACTTCTGGTCGGCTTTCACTACACATTTACCTACATATGCACAGTGGGGCCTCTTGCACATTCATGGATCCCATGTACTCTCTGGTCCCCATTGCACAGAGCATTACAAAGGTAATCCAAAACCAGGCAAAGTGAGCCTAAAAGGGTCCTTCCAATCAAGCCTGAATAAAGAAGATTAAAGAAACAAACATACACAAATTACAAAAAGGACATTACCATTTCTAGTCCCTGTTGATTTAACAACTATGTAGAAAGGCTGTGCCTGTGCACACAGCATTACCTACTCCTTGAATTCCAAAGAGTCTTTAACACAGCCCAAGTCACAGCTGAGCCTCTGCTCCAAACTTGAATTACACACCTCAACTCTGCCCCTCTGGGAACACCGAACCACTGCTTACACCCGAGGTCCCCGAGGAGCAGCCAGCACACAAGTCCTGAGCAAATGATTCTCTGTATTTGTTGTTTGTTCACATAAAACCTTGTCTTGGATGACAAACCTATCAGCAAACTGAACCCCTCTGCTCCCCTAAACAGCTGAGCAGTGTCACTTACAGAGGCTACCTCAAGCTCTGCACTCAGTGAACTGCTGCAGCCCCCCAGGATGGCTTATGGACCCTCTCTGTACAGGAGGGAAGAGTCCCAGAAACACATGTAGGAGGTGGGNAACCCCTCTGCTCCCCTAAACAGCTGAGCTAGCCGTTTAAGCAGTGTCACTTACAGAGGCTACCTCAAGCTCTGCACTCAGTGAACTGCTGCAGCCCCCCAGGATGGCTTATGGACCCTCTCTGTACAGGAGGGAAGAGTCCCAGAAACACATGTAGGAGGTGGGAATGTGGCAGAAGGATGACAAATATTTGTAAGCACTTTCATTCATCACACAGGAGCTATGCAACAGCAGGAGCTATGCCAGTTCCCTCTTCACAAGTGCTTGCAAATAACACTTGTCTCACCCCTTGTCACCTCCCAGACCAAAGCCACTAGCCTACTCCTTCACATCAGTTGAATCCATGCACGGCAATAACGCTGCCACCTCTCATATGTTCCAAGACTTTGTTATTTTAAAATACTTAAAGCTTAATCTCTTCTATTTCCTTTGAAAGACCAGCAGGAGGACTTGTCAGCAACTTAATGTGGGAGAAAGAAGTGGATTGTTAACACCGATACCACTCGCTGTGAGGCTACCCTTAGCGTGAATAAGGTGCGAGCTCTGAATGCAAATATGTGGCTCTGGCTTCTGGTCAGAGAGCTCAAGACCAGCTGCTCATGTTGTGACTGTGCGGAATGATGTCTTTATTGTCCCAGGTACCCGAGGCTTGCTTCAAAGCCAAGAAACCAGTATTAGGTCCTAAAGGGATCAATAGACTCAATAGCTTTAACCCAACTGTTGGGAGGGTACAGGGGGTGGTAACGTAAGCAGCAGCCAGCTCTTGCTCTCCCTAAACAGCCTCTCTTATTGCTGCTGTCAGGAACTATGGCCTAGATGGTCCCCACAAGGCACAGCTCCTGTGTCATTCAGCTTGAAGAAAAGAAGGCAACTCCTGCCCACCAACAGTGCCCCCAGTGTGGCTTCCCTGCACTAGTGAATGTGTGCCTGCGCACAAGCAAAGGCTCCCAGCTTGTACATCAGCATAGACCACATAACAGTTGAGATCATACAGCACTGTTCATCTTATGGTACCAAAGGGTGAATCCTCAGCTTGGGCAGCACCAGGTTTCACCCAGAGAACAGCCTGGAGCAGAAGGTCACCATATCTCAAGCACACCACAAGCAAACACTGGGAAGCTGCTCCTGGTCACCAGAAGGCCAGACTGACACCATGTCCATGTCAGTGCTTCCACACACTGCCCAGCACACTTCTGACATGTGTGACATGACACCAGTGCAAACCAGGCTGCTTTCCTACATGCAAAGGAGAAGGGTCTCCCTGAGGCTGCTGCAAATACTTCTGCAGGATAAAATAAGACCTTTTTCTTAACTCAAACATCCCCCAAATCTACACCCACTCCCTTTTAAAACCTGTTGTCCTGGTCTGCAGTACCGTGTCTGAAATGGTATCAGCCTAACTTGGGAGAGGAAATCTCCGAAACAATTTCTACCATTATTGCTCAGAAATTCATGAAGCACAAACAGAAGAGTCTGGAGTTATAACACACGCCACATACCTCCTAGGGCCTATCGATTTATGCCATCAGAATCTCACTTTGCTTTGACCTCTGAGCTGCATTTGCATTTGTTGTGCAATACCTGGGAGGCAGCACCATGCATTAGGTGTCAGCTATTCATTGGAGCAAATAGGAGAAACGAAGTCACCCGATGGCAGTATGGGAGCTGTGTGGTGTGAAATGAATCATGTTTGACTCAAAGGAAGAATAAGATATGGGTTAAGGTGGGGAGTGAAAGGAAGAACCAAAGATCTATGACACTTAAGAGGAACAGTCTGAAGAATGTGAGAACTTTGCTTCGAGTTCTTGCAAATGAGCTGCAACACAGTCCTGGCACAAACACTGGGAAAGCCTTAGTTAAGAATATCTATGGATATTTACTCTCCATCAACATTTTAAAGACAGGATTTGCAAGTCACTCTGAAATACAGTCAACTCAGCCAAACAGTACAATTCCTACAGGCCTGCTTATAGTTACTGAGTAGTCAAACTAAATTTGCTCTATCATCCACAAAATCATAAAAAACAAAAAACCAGATAAATCCCAAAATAAACCTGAGTTAGTTCAACGCACAACTTTACACCATTACTTTTAACTAGGGCAGCATTGCCATGAAAACATGCTTGGCTATCCTCAAGAGCAGTCACACCGCATCAGGCTTTCGTGGGAGTAATGGTTTAGGAAGCATGAGCACTGCTTGGCTCCCACATCCCCCAAATTGACTAGGGATCTATCCTTTCCCCCCACCTCCCTGTAACATAAAAAGGATGAGGTTTTGTTTGTTTGTCTGTTTTGAGAGAAGTCCTTACAGAGGACTTGCTTCAGAGGCACAGCTGCCCCCAAGATACCTCTTATCCTGTAAGAAACTCTGTAGGGGGACAGGACAGTCTTTGGCTCACCTTAGGATGGGGGTTTTCACAGGTACCTTCACAAACCCAAGGAAACGTGTCAGATTAGAGCCTCTGTACTCACCATATTTTCAATTTCTTTTTTTATGCAGACAATAAGCTGTTTAAAACTGGTTTTAAAACAGGCAAAGGTGCTTGGGAAGGTGAGAGAGCACGATAAAGGAAATGAGCTCTCTCTTATCACCACTGCCTTGAGGAGGGGTATGGGTTTTCCTTACTACCATGCCTTGCCACCCATGTGAGCCATGCTGGGAGCCCCACTGGCAGCATGGCTGTGATAGTCATGGGGACCATGGGTGGATCAGGAAAAAGGGCTGGCCATGCAGGGCAAGGAAAACTCTGTGCCAAAAAGAGCCTTCAGGTCTTGGTGGCTAAGCCACAACTGGTTCCAACAGTACTGCCCCTACAGAAGTCCCAGGCACTTTACAAGCACACCAACTGTCCTCCCAAGGGCACTGGTCCAGGAATAGAATGGTGACTCCATGATCCCTTCTCCTGCCTGGCTGGGCAGGGTTGGCTGAGTGGCCCCAAAGCTCCCTTTGAAGCCACTTGCTGCAGCTACAACCCCATCAGCATGGAGATTCTTAAGCACCTTATTCAGCCTCAGAGTATCTGCTTCATTCTTCCTTTGGGATGAAAGAAAAGGCTTAAAGAGAGAGCCTGGAAGAGGAGCAGTATGGGGAACACATCAGTAACTTTAGCAGTCTTTAAGCTCAAGACTGCCTGCTTAATGCAAAGGCCCAGAAATGAGCAAAAATGTACGTTACACTCACAGACAGAGTGGTTGCCCAACCCTGCCAACATCAATGTACTTCTTTTTATGTCCTTTTTATTAAAATATGTAAATGCTCAGCTTAAGAACAAGAACCTCTTAACAGTTGTGCCATTCCTCAGACACTTGAGTAAGTTCTTCAGCTTTCAAGCCTTAACTGTAGCACCAGAGATGCAGAGTGGCCACAACCACTATAAATACAACACATCTCACTTACCACGCCTGTGATCACAAGCTAAAGAGAGCCTGCAGTGTGGGAAGATGGTCATTTGAATTTGTGAAGCCCTTCTGGGGTGCCTAAACGTAGTGCTAATTTTGTCTCCTAGCTTTTTCCCCTGCAGTAATGTGTATCCCTGTCAGAGTCCTCCCCCCATCCACCCACAACACTGCAGGAGGATTTATGGCCCGTCCAGAGGGATTCCCAGGAAATCAAGGACAATCTGGAGCTAGTCTTTAACGCTGAATGACAAACTAGGACCAATGTGAGAGATGAGAGGTCACCACATCACTTATCACACCACCACCCTTAGGTGCTTTCTCACTGTGACTTTGTCAGACCTCATGTATTCACTTAAATGCTCCCAAGGACAGAAATGAGTCACAGCAGAGCTTTTGGCATGGCCATACAAAAGACAGTAAAGAAAGGAGGGAATGTAATTTTTATGACAAAAGAGGTATTTTTGTTTGTTCTTTTTTTCATGTTTTCCCAGTGTTGATGAAGGTTGTTTCTTTTCTAACAGCAACCTATCCCACATAAAATCCCCAACATAAACATCCACCTAGCAAAGCATCAACTCCTGTGAGGGCAGTAGGGGAATCACCATCCCTGGAAGTGTTCACCATGTAGATGAGGCCCTCAGTCACATGGGTTAGTGGTGGCCTTGGCAGTGTTGGGGGTTGGACTTGATGATCTTAAAGGCCTAGTTGATTCTACGATTCAAGCACAGATTTTGGCAGGTTTATAGTACCCAAGAGCTGTGTACAGTGGACACTGGCAGTCTTTGCACACAACAGAGACTTTTCCTCCTTGTATTTGAATTCTGTTTGCTTGGTTTTTACATGGCCTGTTACTTGGTTCTGCTAAAGCATCAGCACTGTTACAGACTTAGTGCTTTAGGCCAGAGCCCACTCCTGGCTTCTCACACAGCTCAGATTTTCTTCCACTGGAGTTTACATATGTGAACTGCAAGTTGTAACTTAGAGAAGTGGAGGGGTTCCACCCCCTTCTCCCTCTGCATGGCTGTCCTCTCTCATCTTTTCATCTGGGCTTAGGCCTGTTTTGCATAAGAATGGTTTTACTTATACCAGATTCAAAAATTCATAAGGTTGCTTCTTTGGTGAAGAACAAGCAGGGAATGGCCCTGTGCTATGCCATAGCTCAATGGCATCAAAGCTGAGCTTGGAAACCAGAATGGAGATACAAGTCATAGAATCATAGAATAGTTAGGGTTGGAAAGGACCTTAAGATCATCTAGTTCCAACCCCCCTGCCATAAGCAGGGACACCAAGTCCTGACACACTGCAAAGCTTCTTGTGCGGATCATGGGCTTTAAAACCCATCTCTGCTCTAGTTCATCTGGTAAACTCAGCATGAAAGGCTGGGCACTCCTCTGGACCCCAGAGGCTGACTGCCTTTGCTTTGTCACCACACACTAAACTCAACCATTTGTTGGCCGGGTTGAGGAGAGGGGATGCTGAGGCCAAACACTTCCATGGTCCTCAGGGCCTTGGCAGTCTTTGTTACAAGTCACTCGGCATCAAGTATTCTTCAGCATCCACTAATGTGTTAGATGGCTCCTGAAGCAGAAAGAGCACATGTGCTCCATGCTCCACATCTCTCGCACAGCAGAAAAGAAGAAACGTGTGGAAGAACTGNTGTTACAAGTCACTCGGCATCAAGTATTCTTCAGCATCCACTAATGTGTTAGATGGCTCCTGAAGCAGAAAGAGCACATGTGCTCCATGCTCCACATCTCTCGCACAGCAGAAAAGAAGAAACGTGTGGAAGAACTGTATGAGAATGGGTTATGGCAATAACAGAATATAAGCATTTAGCCGTATGCCTGGCATTGTTCAACAGAATCCATTATGCAGTTTGCATGTTCACAAGCTGTGATGAATAGTGATAGTTAAATGGAAGTATATAGGGGAAAAAGCACATGAAAAAAACTACAACTCCCAAGGAAGAAACGCACCACCACTAGATATGATTATTTATATCATATATCAGGGCCCAGGAATGTGTCACCTGAAATTCATGCCCTCTCCCACCCTCCCATCCACTACTTACCTTTGAAAGCTTTTTCTTTGTGCCTGATTAATACCAGAGAGGTTTAGGAAGACAGCTCTCCAAAAAAACATACCCAAACTTCTTCTGCATGAGAGACAAAGCATGGAAAATGCACATTAATAATAGAAAACTCTTTCTCTTAGAGGAGAGGGACAGGTTGCATCTGCCTCTGGCTTCCTCTTGGGTGCTCACTAAAGAAGATGAGGCAAGGGGAGGCTGTAAGTCACTTACTCCCTGGTTATTTTGGCCCACTGTGGGGTCCTTAGCAGTCCCAAGCTGTGAACAGAGCTCATGTGTGACATCCATTAGCAAGTCATTACATGTGCACAGCGCAGCAGGCAGGACAGTGCCAGCCTGCCCCTGCAGAAGAGACCACACAGCCTAGACGAAGGACTTAGGATGGATCTCTTTTCTTCTCCCACTACTGATGGCATTAGAAGGACCAGAACATGATGCAGAGAAGCAAGCAATTTCATCCTAACATCAGCTTATTTAATACCTCAAGTATAAGCATATGAGAGGATCCTGCCCAGCCAGTCTTGCTTAGAAAACTCTTTAAAAGCTCATTTCTGTGCTTTGCTTCAGTGCTTTCTTTGCCTGCCAAAAGCAAAGTCTAATTTACCCAGTTTGGCCACTGTTTCACACATGATGTCATTTTTCAAGTGCTCCACAGTGTGCCACAGTGTGCCACAGCATTTGGACTGTTCAGCTTGGGTTCAGTGTTTACCATCAACATCACAACCTGAAAAGAACATCATCTCAAAGCATCAGGTGTCCCATCAGCACCAAAGGCAAAACATCATGTGGCAGGGTGGGAGCTGTGCCAGGAGCCCCATCCCAGCACCACCTGCTGAGCTCCCTGATCACATCACATCCCAAAACAAATGTTCCATGACATTGCTCATGAACACCGTCAGGAGACAGACAACTCTGCTTCCTCATGTAGCCCACAAGCAAAACCCCATGGCTGCGGGTGCTCACAATTTGGAGGGCCTTGGGAAAGAGCTCTACTTCTGTTCAGGACACAGCAGGAACTCAACCCAAGACTGGGGTGACCCTTATGTTTTGCTTTGAATAGCTGAGTTAGGACACATTTCCACATGCCCACAAGGGAGCTAGGTGCACAGAGACTTCACAGGGGTGATGGTGCTACCTTCCTTCACACATGGTGCCTCCTGGCTTTGTAAGACACAAGGGTTTTGCCATTGTACCCCATGTGCACACAGGTAACAGTTTGGTCTTTTTCTCCTACCCTCCCCACTGGCTGACCAACCAGGTTTGACAGAAAGCAGGTACCTTTGGGGGGATTGTGTTCCTACATGGTTTGTGGAAAGAGGTGTCAGGATAGAGAAGCATGACCCAAGAGCTACACCTGCAGAGGGCAAGGTTAAGTGGGCAATGAGTTAACACAGGTTCTCTGACACAAGATTACACCACCAGATTTACACCAGCATAAGCATCAGTATTCAAGGCCAGGTTGGACAGGTCCTTGGGCAACATGATCTAGTATGAGGCGTCCCTGCCCATGGCAATGGTTGGAACTGGATGATCTTAAGGTCCTTTCCAACCCAAAGAACTCTATAATTTTATGATTCTATTATTTAAGCAAGACTAAATAATGAGAGAAATAACCTCAGTATGTTGTCCTTTTGACAAGAGAGCCAGAAAGGAAGCACTGGTCTGCTTAGCACATACTGACCTGTTAAAGGAGTACCACGGTGGGCATCGCAGTTAAGTCACTCCTACTTCCCCACTGAGTTGTTGGCACATCACAGTAATCTCCAATCACACAGCATGAAGCTGATCCAGGGAGTAACTGTACTGAGGTTAAGTGGCTGCAGTGCTAGGGCTGAGAGAGAACAGCAGGATTTGGCCTTCAGACTCCTGACATGCCTCCTCTGTCATTTACCACTGTGCCTTAAGTACAGCAGTGCACTAATTGTAAGAGAAGACTGGCATGGTTGGATACTCTGAGAAGCATTCAGGTCTCATTTACTCAGGTGCCTTTCTGAATACTGCTAGTTTACTCACAGCATTTGACTGTCATTTTAAAAGGCAACGCTTTCTAATGCCCTTTAAAACATGCAGTGAGGCAGCTGCCTTGTTATACTTTCTTCATACGCAAACTCAGCCTCTGTGCAAACCCTACAATGTCCATATGCAGTCAAAGTGAAGGCAGACAGCTCACACGCATGTGCT